>VDFB02047230.1:92033265-92137594 GCA_007258455.2 Sequoia sempervirens
CTTTATAAAAATATATATATAATTTTTAAAAATTAAAGTTTTTAAATATTTTTAATATATATATAATAGTTTTTTCTATTTTTTTAACTTTAAAATAAAAATAGGAAACACAATATTTTTTAATAATTTATTCATGCAATAAATACATTTGTACTTGCTTCAATATATATGCCTAGAGTGTAGACACTTAAAAATGTCTTGAATGATACTATACACTTGAATTTGATCACTAACATCGTTTCATCCTAAAATTCGTCCTCTTTTCACATGTTTGATTAAATAAGCCCAGTTATTTGATTAAATGCCTCATTTTCGTCTATTAATCTAATTGACTTAATTAGGTTAATTCACCCCCTTTCACCTTCACCTCTCATCCTGTTTAATTGAATAAATCAAATTATTTAATTTAAACCCCCTAAGTCTTCTCATTTAATTTAATAATCCTATATTGTTGAATCAAATGTCATATTGCATCCCCTTCTCATTAAATAAATTAATTATTTAATGACCATCCTCACTTTCCTCATCTTGCACATTAAAATTTAGTTTTAATTACTAAATTGTTAATTTCTCCATCCATCCACTTGCATAGGGAGTATTCCAAAGGAATATTCTCTTATTTGGCTTCAAAAAAGGAACAATTATTTTCAAATAAACTTTGTAACAAACTTTCAAAGTTGTTACAAAGTGTGTTTGTTTGAATCATTCTCCTCCATTGATGAAAATCCTTGATCCATTTTTCAACCTTGCTTCCATATTGACCATTGTTTGATCAAATCGATCTGATCCCTTGATTCTCCATTTGCTCTCCTATAAATACTTCACTATTTGGAGAGAAATGGATCCATCTTTTGATAGCAAAGTTATGTTGTTGAAATTCATACTCACTTGCATCTATATTTAGCATTTGTTAGCACTTAAATAGATTAATCTTCATCCATATTAGCTTAAGCATCTATTAATGGCTTCCATTTTAGTTTAGCGTGCATCCATTTTTAGCATAGTTTGCATCCATGGCTTGCATCTTTGAACTTCATTTCCATTTAACATAGCTTGCATCAATCTCCATCAAGCATTTTAGCATTTAGCACTCATTTTCATCATGTTAAACTAGTTTTGCATCCATGTTTTGTCCATATTTCATCAGTTTCATTTATTTTCATCAATAAATGATTGGGAAATGGTGGCCATTCCACATCAATGCAACACCACTCCCCCAATGGGAGAAGATTTGAAGTCTTAGAATAGGTTTCTATTATGCTTTCGTGTTGATTTCATGTTAGTTTAATGGCTTCTTAGTTTCTTTGATAATTTCAAATATCTCATTGGGATCATGGCTTAGGGGATTAAATATAGTTAAAATTCATTTGGATCTAGTGTGTTTAATTCATACTATGACTATGGTCACATAGAGTAGTTTTTTTTAAGTAGGGGTTTTAAATTTTGCAGATCTCCATATTTGGAGGTTTTTTTTCCAAATTTTGTGGAGGTGCCTTTTTTCCCAACCCTACCCCTCTCCGTTGGGCTTCTCAATTTTGCACTCCATCTTCCAAAGGTGATATCTCGGCAATATAGTGGTCTTTTTCAGTGTATTTTTTTTAAATAAGGTAGGATTTTGAGCTCTTTGCAATGGTGAAGATGGTTTTTAGTTTTAGCTTATGTTTTTTCCATAAATCAGTTTTCTCGATGTTGTTGTGCAATCCTCATTTTGGAGACTTTGGCAGGCCATATCTTTTGCATCCAAACTCCTTTTTGGGTTCCCTTTTTTTGAAAGTGCATGATTTTTCATGTATTTCATCATGGTGCTATCAGTTTACTATTTTTCTATCAAATAATTATATTTTCAACATGTGGTCTTTTTTGGACATTATGAGCTTTTGTTGTAAGCATTTCTATTTTGTAGATGCACTAAGATAAAGTGCCATTTTGATGTATCTTTTTTGGGTGGATTTTGCACATCCTATTGTGTCTTTTGTACTTGCACTATGATATAAAGTGTCATGGGTGGGTTGTGAGTGCTTTTGTTTTTCTATCACACCTTTGCCAATTAAGTGTCATTTCTATGATAGCATTGAATCCCAATGATTCATGCCTCATGTGTATGTGCCCTATTTTTCACACCCTTTTATTTGTAGGTACTCTTTCAATTGCACGTTCAGATGTTCTTTGTTCTCCTACATGCACTTCTTGATGACACACAATTTTAGTGTACCTATCTTGGCTCTCCCTTTCCACATTATTGGGGGGTTTCTATTGTTGGTGCTAACGCTTCCTTGGTTTCATTTTTGGAGTAATCTATGTATCTAGTTCTTGTTCCTATGTACTAGGTGGATGCAACAACTGGTTATCCATGCATTTCAATGAGATGGAGCATTTACCATATGGATATTCTTGGATTCCTATTTCAGAGGTGACCTTCCTTTTTCATTTAATCAATGTTCTTCAAACTATTGGTACTTGTGCCATCTATATCTTCAAGTTCCAAATGTTTGCCTTTGTTTACTATTTGATCCAAGTAGTGTCATTGGGGTTGCTCTGTGCATATTTGTGTGTCATTTGTATCTTCAAGTTCCAGATATTTTCCATCATTTTCTATCTAATTTGAGTAGTGTTGTTGAGGGAACTCATGTAGATTATTGTCTTCTTGATCCTAATAATCATCTATTTCAGAGGAGGTTATTCATTTCATCATTATATGAGTCATCTTTCAATAGTTTTGCTTCCATGTCTGCTCCCATTTTTGCTTCTAGTTTTTCTCCCAATTTGGTGTCTAGGTTTGCTTCCGATATTGCTTCCACTTTTGCTTCCAATGTGACTTCCAGTTTTGCTTCCAGTATTGCTTCCAGTTTTGCTTCCATTTTTACTCCCATTTTTGCTTCCATTTCTGCTCCCATTTTTGCTTCTAGTTTTGCTCCTAGTTTTGGTTTCACTTTTGCTTCCAATGTTACGTCCAGTTTTCCTTCTAGGTTTGCTTCCAAATTTGCTTCCAAATTTTCTTCTAGTTTTGCTTCTATTTTTGCTTGTAGTTTTGCTTCTTGTTTTGCTTGAAGTTTTTCTTCGAGTTTTGCTTCCAATGTTGCTTCTAGTTTTGCTTCCAGTTGTGCTTCTGGTTTTGCTTCCAGTTTTGCTTCCAATTTTGCTCCCGATTTTGCTCCCGATTTTGCTCCCAGTTTTGCTTCTGGTTTTGCTTCCATGTTTGCTTCCATGTTTGCTTCCAATTTTGCTTCCTATGTTCCTTCCAGTTTTGCTTCTGGTTTTGCTTCCAATTTTGCTTCCAGGATTGCTTCTGGTTTGCTTCTAGTTTGGCTTCCATTGTTGCTTCCTTTTTTGCTTCTAGAAATGCTTCTTGTTTTGCTTCTAAAATATGCTTCTTGTTTTGCTCCCGATTTTTCTTACAAGTTTGCTTACATTTTTGCTACCGATTTTGCTTCCAAGATTGCTTTTGGTTTGTTTATAATTTGGCTTCCATTGTTGCTTCCTTTTTTGCTTATAAAAATGCTTCTTGTTTTGCTTCATTTATTAATTTAATATGTTTTAATTCAATTTAATTAGTTAAATACATGATGCCTCTTAAATAACTCATATGATTATAGAGTAAGTAATTTAATTATTTAACTCATATGATTAAATAACAAGATAATTATTATCATATGATCATCATCTATAATTAAAACAAGTGAGTCAAATATCTATAATTTAATTGAATTTGACAACATCCATCTTGAGCGGTAAATTAAAATCATCATATGTAATAAATATCCATCCAAAAATCATTGACCACTTTTAATATATATAAATTGACAAGTCAATATTGATAAGATCATCATCATATATAACTAAAACATGTGAAATTCAAATATGCCACTAGATCAATAACATATGAAAATAATACATGTCCAACAGTCGACATAAGTCAAAATGATACATGTACAAATGATTAAGTAAAAATGATAATTTATTTAACTCAAATTGATACAAGTCAAGTTGATACATGTCCAAATGATATAAGTGAAAATAATAAATGCCAATATGATACAACTCAATAATACGGTATTGTAGGCTATGAAAATGATATTTATGATAGTAACCATGAAAAGAGGCATCATAATGATATATCAACAATGATCCATGATGTAGTCTATATGATCATGAATGTCACTGGGTACTACCAGCAACTACCTCATCATCATCACCACCATTGTGATCATCATCATCATCATCATCATCATCATCATCATCATAAATATATATCAGCAATGATTCATGACATAGTCTATATGATCATGAATGTTGTTGGGTACTACCAACAACTGCCTCATCATCATCACCACCATCATGTTCATCGTCATCATCATCATTGTCATCGACCTTGGTGTCTTTCGTATCTACATCATCATCATCCTCTGCCATGTGATATATACCAGTAGGATCAATATTTTCTGGATCTATATCATGATGAGGATCATCTTAATCTTCTAGAAGACCCGTGTTCTACAAAAATAAAACATTTAAAATGAAAAGTTGTTATTTATTTCATGTAATAATTTATTTTTCTGTTATATATCTAATATTGAAACATATAAGATGAAACCACAATCATATTACATCATATCAAAGTGCACATACCATAATAAAATTTCAAAAAATTTATAGCTAATATGTGATTCCAATGATGTAAAACATGGAACAATTCTAATAAACGTTAGTAAAGATCATCAAAAAATTGGTTATACAATTTAACTATCAACTGTAAATTCTATTACATAACCTTAAGTGCCAACCCTCTGCAAAAGAATGAGGAGACCGCAAGAAGATTTTTTATAGGGGGCATTGGTACAGGAGATGGACATGGCTCTTCCAATCCATCCACTGAGATGGTTTCATACAAAAATGTGGAAGATATCCCCGTTTCTAGAGAGCTCATGATTCAGGTTGATAGGAAAAATGATGCTATTCTGGTACCCATAGATGGCATCATGGTTTCATTTCATGTAGCCACCATCAAGATGGAGGTAATTCTTGTATAAGGATAATTTTCAATGTTCCAGGTACCGGCTTTAATGACAACTACACGCCAACATTGAAATTCCCTAGCAGTATTTATGTTAGGAAATTTCCTTTAGATCCAAGGATTCAAAGAACATCAACCATGTGGTACAAATGATTAAATACCACAGACGATCTATAGCAATGAAAGAGTCTGAAACGGCAGAGAGAGCTACACTGGTGACTCAAGAGAAACTTTAGCTTTCAAAAACAAAGGAAATTAGGTTGGCAGACTTGTGGATCAGGCCAACATTTGGTGGAAGAGGAAGAAAGATGACTAGAACTCTGGATTCCCACCATAATGGATTTCGATATTCAAGCATGAGAGTAGAAGAGAGAGCTGATATCATGTATCAAAACATTAAGCATGCATTCTTCCAGCTAGCGGAGGAGATGATTACTTTGCTTCATTTTCATTTGCATAACCATATCATGGTGTGGGAATCAAGAAGACCAAGGATGTCCAGTTTTATGTGGAGGTAATGGATATGGTCCAAACTTTAGGAGGGGAAAGAAGGTCAATGTATGATCCTGATGAAATTGAGGAATAATAGCAAGAGAGGGACAGGAAAAATAAAATCAATGCAAAGCTTCAAGGATTTTTCAAGCAAGTAAGAGAGCTATGGGATCAGCCTCATCAAAAATATTTTGAACTAGAGTTTGATATACCATTTAGAGAGCTTGGTTTTCATGGAGTTCCTTTCAAAGCCCTTTCTTTTATTGTTCCTACGGTAAAATGTTTGGTAGAGTTGATGGAATTACCTTTCTTAGTAATCACTATTAGTGAGATTGAGATTGTTAATCAATTAGGTGCTAATTGCCTGTAGAATGAAAGAATCTGAAAAGGCAGAGAGAGCCACATTGGTGACTCGGGAGAAAATTCAGTTTAAAAAAAAAAGGCAATTAGGCTAGCAAACTTGTGGATCAAGCCATAATTTGGTGGAAGAGGAAGAAAGATGACTGGTACTCTAGAGGCCCACCATAATGGACTTCAGTATTCAACCATGAGAGTAGAAGAGAGAGTTGATATCATGTATCAAAACATTAAGCATGCATTCTTCCAGCTATAGGAGAAGGAGATGATTACTTTGCTTCATTTTAATTTGCATAACCTTATCATGGTGTGGGAACCAAGAAGACCAAGGACGTCCAGTTTTATGTGGAGGTAATGGATGTGGTCCAAACTTTAGGAGTGGCAAAAAGGTCAATGTATGATCCTGATGAAATTGAGGAAGAACAACAAGAGAGGGACAGGAAAAATAAAATCAATGCAGAGTTTCAAGGATTTGTCAAGTGAGTAAGAGAGCTATGGGAGCAGCCTCATCTAAAAGATTTTGAACTAGAGTTTGATGTACCATTTAGAGAGCTTGGTTTTCATGGAGTTCCTTTCAAAGCCTATGCTTTTATTGTTCCTACGGTAAACTATTTGGTAGAGTTGGTGGAATTACCTTTCTTAGTAATCACTATTAGTGAGATTGAGATTGTTAATCAATTAGGCACTAATTTTTTATAGCAATGAAAGAGTCTGAAAAGGCAGAGAGAGCTACACTAGTGACTTAGGAGAAACTTCAGCTTTCAAAAACAAAGGAAATTAGGTTGGCAGACTTGTGGATCATGCCAGTATTTGGTGGAAGAGGAAGAAAAGATGACTAGAACTCTAGAGGCCCACCATAATGGATTTTGGCATTCAACCATGAGAGGAAGAGAGTTATCATGTATCAAAACATTAAGCATGCATTCTTCCACCCAACAGAAGGAGATGATTACTTTGGTTCATTTCTTGCATAACCATCATGGCATGGGAACCAAGAAGACCAAGGATGTCCAGTTTTATGTGGAGGTAATGGATGTGGTCCAAACTTTAGGAGGGCAAGAAGGTCAATGTATGATCCTGATGAAATTGAGGAAGAACACAAGAGAGGGCAAGAAAAATAAAATCAATGTAGAGCTTCAAGGATTTTTCAAGTGAGTAAGAGAGCTATGGGATCAACCTCATCTAAAATATTTTGAACTAGAGTTTGATATACCATTTAGAGAGCTTGGTTTTCATGGAGTTCCTTTCAAAGCCCCCGCTTTATTGTTCCTAGGTAAATTGTTTGGTAGAGGTGATGGAATTACCTTTCTTAGTGAACCATAGTGATTGATTGTTAACAATTAGGCGCTAATTGTCTCAGAGCAATGAAAGAGTTTGAAAAGGTGTGAGAGAGCCATTGGTGACTCCAGAAACTTTAGCCAAAACAAAGGCACCAGGGTTGGCGTATCAGGATCAAAGCAGCATTTGGTGAAGAGGAAGAAAGATGACTAGAACTCAGAGGCCCACTCATAATGGATTTTGGTATTCAACTAGAGAGCGTAGAGAGAGCTAATATCATGTATCAAAACATTAAGCATGCAGCCTCTAGGGCCAGCGGTGAGAAGGAGATGATTACTTTGCTTCATTTTCAGTTTGCATAACCATATCAAGGGTGTAGGAAACCAAGAAGAAACAAGGATGTCCAGCTTATGGAGGTAATGGATGTGGTCAAAACTTTAGGAGTGGCAAGAAGGTCAATGTACATCTTGATGAAATTGAGGAAGAACAACAAGAGAGGACATGAAAAATAAAATCAATGCAGTTTCAAGGATTTGGTTGGTTAAGAGAGCTGCGAGGATCTCATCTAAAAGATTTTGAATCCAGAGTTTGATACCATTTAGGAGAGCTTTGTTTCATGGCTCCTTCAAAGCTCTTCTTTATTGTTCCTACTAGAACCGTTTAAGTAGATGGTGGAATTACCTTTCTTTAGTAATTAGTGATTGAGATTGTTAACCTTGAGAGTGGATCAAAATGAATTTGATATGCGTGTTTTTTCAAAGACTTCAAGTGATGTATCGCATTATACCATTCTCCTCACATTCGCTTTGATGGAATCATGAAATGGCTAAACCCATGGATATGTGCGATTATGAAAGCAAAATTAACTGAACCGCAGCCCACCTTAAAATTAATAATCGGCGATCCGTAAAATTTTAATAAGATGGTGGTTGGGAATTTTTGAATATGGAAGCTAGTGATTCTGATTCTGATAATTCAGAAGAGTCAAATCAAGGATATGAACCCTCCAATGTAGAAGAGGAATCAAAATTAGATGAGGAAGGTTCAGAAGATGAATCTCTTGTGGAGTTAGATGAGGATGAAGAAGAAGATTATGAAGGGGAGGAAGGTAAAACATGGGATGAATTAGAAACCGAAGCTAGAAATGCAAATAAGGAAAAAGGAGACAAGTCTGACAGTGAAGAGGAAAGGCGGCGATGAAAGGTAAAAGCTACAGGGAAGTCTCAGGCACCTGATATTAGAGATTCAAGAGGAATTCCTGCCAAGAGGCATAAAGTCAGATGAATTGAGTTCATCTACATACTTCTATTTATTCAT
This sequence comes from Sequoia sempervirens, assembly GCA_007258455.2. Lineage (NCBI taxonomy): Eukaryota > Viridiplantae > Streptophyta > Pinopsida > Cupressales > Cupressaceae > Sequoia > Sequoia sempervirens. The sequence continues at coordinate 92,041,721 of VDFB02047230.1, forward strand.
GCACATAAATGGTTCAGTTGTTTATGCAAATGATGCATATATGTTAACTTGACCAGTGTTGTTACTTCAGTAGTTTGACTTCTATGACAACCAACCATTAGGCCATTCTATGCAAGAGCACGTTTGTGTTTTTAGTTAGCTTTTTTGGATAGCTCTACTTGGTATTAAGGATATTTCATTTATCTTTTGAATGTTAAGAAGTCTAGTATTACATGCTTCTCTATGTTGATCAGATCAAGTTGTAGGTTTTTTACTGTTGATTTCTTTATTTATGGAGTTTTTTTAACTTGGAAGATAGGAATTTACTACCTTTTTTAAATTAGATGGACAAATTAAGTGGTTGGTTAGCTATGCCAAGTGATGTAGACTAGAAGGATGTGTTAGATCTATAGGATGTCTACCAAAATGCATCAAAACATTCTTACATGTTAAAATAATGGCAACATCGTGAGGAATGATGGAAAAGATGCATGTGGATCACTTAGTAGAATGGAAAAATGAATTCAAGGAAGCACTCCTTGAGATACCATGTTTGAGAGAAAAGAAGATAAATCAAATCAACATGGGATTAAGTTACTCAAATGATACAACTCATAACTTAAATGAGGACACTTAAGAGATATTAAAAGACAATACTCATTAATTAAAAGATGCGATGATAATAAGGCATGAATGTCACCCACTACCCTTTAAGGCAAACCGTATTTTTTTCCTCAACATGAAGTAATGGGACAATTGAGTGGGATCTAGGGCCAACAGAGAAGCACTTTAGAACTCATCCTACACATCAATAAACAACTCAACAAAAGAAATACAAATTGACATATTAACACAACAATATCCAACTAAGTTATTGAAATTCAACTATTGATACCTCATTCCCCATCCATATTAAAAAATCAGCCCACTTTTTGCTTTGTAACTTTTCCTTTTCAAATTACTTTGGATGCCGGTCATATTTCTCCTCTTGTCAAAACATGGCACATGGACTAGTTAAACTAATTAATATGCAATAATTTACTTTTTCCTAGGGAATTAAAAAAAATATCATTTAACATATTAAATATACTTACAAAATTATAGATCAAGGCCTGTAAACCTTTTTGGCCACTATGATGCGTGACACGAAGTTTTTGAAGCCTAGCCTTGGAGGCCTTGTCTTGAAACATATACTAATTCAATTTAACTATGCACAAATAAAATTTAAAAATTTGATATAATCTTATGAGAAAATTCAAATACCCACGTACTTTCCTCATCGGACTTCCTTCGTGCTTCAGACTTCTCATATGCTTTTACAAGCTCTTTCCATACTTTGGAACTTACATCAATTGGCCTTTTTTGAGCCTTAGCTCAGGAGAGATTTTTTTATCTTCTTTGTTTGGTTGCACCGAAATCTCTTGCAATTTTGGGACATTCGTAGCTTCACCTTCTTCACAAACCAACCTTTGCCAAATTCACTCTCCATGCCATTGATAACTACTTTTTGCAGGTGTATGGGTATCTTTGAGAATGGAAAATGTAGATGGTCTTTGAACCATTGAAGGCATGATTACTTCAACCTATTCATAAACCCTTTTCCAGCATCTATGATTCAGACTTCCCCTGAAACCACATCATATTCTATCTTCTTATTGTAGGTATCAATGCAAGAATGAAAACTTGTCGTGGTGGAAGAAGTCTGTGTCCCAAGAGTGGGTGGGATAGTGGAAGCCTTTGCTCCCTGTTCTACACTCCTAAAGTTTATTGTTACTGATTTCCTCTTGGATCTTTTGCTCAATCCAGGACCGCTTGGGGAATCAAGTGATTCCCTTTGACATGGTTGATTTGGTTGCAATTTTTGAGGGGTTTCACTAGATTGGTTTGCTATGTATCTGGCAAGCATTGTCCAACATGCATCATCCAAATTGTTCACTGCCTCTACCCCCAATATGGAATCCAATGCCTCTTTATCTTTGTCAGTCGCATGTCCCTATATATATATAAAATAAATTTCTTCTTTTAAATTTAAAAATAAAAAAGTAAAAAGTAAAAATGAAAGAAACAAGGGGAACATTTACAAATCTATAAATTGACAATGAATTACCTCATTGTGGCCAGAGTCTGCTCCCTTTCTTCTCTTCCCTCTATCACTTGACATTTTTAGGTGACCTAGGGAAAATTATTTTCATCTAGTCTATGGAGGCAAACAAAGTAACACTGTCAAATATGAAAGTTTTCATCTAGCTTGTGGTATAAAAGTTTTACCTCGAATGACTCTATTCCTGGATTTAAATGCCTATGAATCAATTGCTTGCGCACCTATATAGAATATAAAGATATTTGAAAGGATATAAATATATACAAAATGAAATAAATGTATTGTAAAAAAATCAACGCTTGTGCACCTATATAGAATGGTAATCTTTGGTGGATAAAAAGGGCGTGAAGTGTGGTTTTATTGAGAGTTAACAAAGATAGGTCCCATGCTCGAGTTGCATCCCCTGATTAGAAAGAAAATGAATGTGTGTGCACAATCAATTCGAAACCACGAGCTCATTGTTCTGTAAAAGAATAAGTGAAAAATAGTAATAGCTAATTTAAGCCCGAAGGTCTCACAAATTTGAGGAAATGGTCTATTGTTCAATTGTCATCTCAAAAGCCCTATCTCCTCGTATTGTCTCGACCAACCTCTATTCCCACGGGACCTGGCTATAGTGGGGTGGATGCAGTTTAACAACTTGTCTTGAAAGCACTCGACTACTTTTTTATGGAAGGTCGGTTTGAGAAATTGAACCAAAAACTAAAAGCTTGGGATGGGAATGATAAGAAAACCGAGGCATTGGGTTTCAAAAACACATTCACTGCTCTCAGATGCAGAGGAAATAATGCAATTTCTATAATTTTACCCTCCTTTGCAACCACATGAGACTTGAACGATTCGTGTGTAAACAAAACAATATTCACAACCCTTTCTTCACAATCTCTCCATTTAATCCAAACAAAAATATTTGTGGGAAGGACAAAAAAAATTGTAACCTTATTTATGGTGTCGCAAACTAAATTGAATTTATGATCTACTTGCTTGTATCCCTCCTTCGCGTCATTTTTTCCTTTTTTCTCCTCTCTTCCTTTGTGTGGGCTTTTTCTCCTATCATCTCTTCCTTCTTGACGCAGAAAGTTTTAAATTTTTGTTCTTGATTCTGTAGTCGGTGTAGCAAAGTGCACCTAATTTAGCATCAACTTCCAACCAAAAAAATGTAATCTATTTGGGATGCAAAAGGTGGCGCAAAGTGCGCCTAATTTAGCACCGCCTTCTAGCCAAAAAAAGGTAATTTGTTTGGGATGCAAAAGGCGGCGCAAAGTGCACCTAATTTAGCGCCTAGCAGTGCAAAATGATGTATTTTTCTTGGAATTTGATAAATGAATTGATCTTAAATTGACTTCATCTTCATATGTACCAAGGGAGCAATCATGGTTCCCTATTTTATCTATTTAGTATCCCATGTCAATTTTGTGGGTGCAAAACTAATAGAGGTTAGATTTGTGAACTCATAAATGACCCCTATGCAACTAGATGAGTCATCTAAGGTGTGAAATATATGTCTAAAGTGAGGTTTTGTGTTGGATAGCATATTCGTTGAAATGATATAATTGGTGTACTAAAAATTATTTACTATGTTGTGTATTATAGGGGTGAGATGAGGTGATGGAAATAGATCATGTCATGTCAAATGAGGACAAAACGGCTGAAGTGGGACATCAGGTACTCAAATTTTGACTTAACTTAGGAAAAACTGATTTGATGGAATTTTGTGATACGTCCATCTTTTTTCACAGTATTATTAAAATTTATAATGTATTATCCAATCTTGACATAAATTAATGCATGTTGATTATTTTAGATGGAGATTGGAGCAAATGCAAAGCCTGAGCGTTTAACTAGTAAAGAGGATGTGGATGTGGACCTAAAACTATTAAATCACGTAGAAAATAGTGGGTGTTCGAGGATATGATAGATCATGCAGAAACAATAAATGATTGCACTAAACAAGAGGTTGGTCAGGACTATAGTACATGGGATGAATACTTTGAGAAAATATACGACTAAAGTGAGGTTTTGTGTTGGATAGCATATTCATTAAAATGATATAATTGGTGTAGTAAACATTATTTACTATGTTGTATATTATAGGGGTGAGATGAGGCCATGGCAATAGATCGTGTCATAGCAAATGAGGATAGAACGGATGAAGTGGGACATCAGGTACTCAAATTTTGACTTAACTTAGGAAAAAATGATCTAATGGCATTTTGTGGTACGCCCATCTTTTTTCACAGTATTATTGAAATTTATAGTGTATTATCCAATCTTGACATACATTAATGCATGTTGTTGATTATTTTAGATGGAGATTGGAGAAAATGTTGAGCCTAAGTGTTCAACTACCAAAAGAAGAAGATATGTATGTGGACGTGGACCTAAAACTGTTAAATCACATAGATGATAGTGGGTGGAAGAGGATATGACAATGGATCTTCCGCATAATAACATGATGATTACATCAACAAGAGGTTGGTCGTGACTATAGCATGGACAATACTTTGAGAAAATTGTTGTTTGTGGATGTTTTGTATATCATGGAAAGAAACAATTCAAATGAGCAATTGTACAAAGACATTACATATATGATGAGCTTCCAATCAGTAGTATGCCTCCTACAATCGATTCAAATCCAATAGGAATTGTGGTAAGGGATTTTCCAATTTGATATAAATAACATGTATACTTCATTTAAACATTGTTTTATATTATTTAAATAACTATTTTTTTTCTCAATGGATACTTGCAGGATAAAGTTCTTGGTTTAAAGTTTCTTGGATCATCGAATTCCAGCCTAGAGGGCAATGATCATTTATCGAATGATACATCTAAATAAAATATGTGCCAATATACCAGCTCGGAAGATGAGGAATTGATGAAAACAAGTCACAAAACAAGATCTGGTTTAAATATGCATAATTTGCTTAAAGACAGGGGGAAGGTGGGCTACATACCCTATGAGAATGAATGTGATGGAGATGATGACTTGACCCTAAGTTTGAGATCAATTTACAAAGAGACATTTGATCGTCGATTATATTGTGCTTAGCCTAGTAATCAACAACTACCTAGAGTGTATGAGGTGTTTCAATTTTGGGGATACAACTACATGATATGACCCTCCAATATTCATGGAGCGAATCTAGGCCTCTTTATTGTCAAAAATGTACATGTGGGATATAAACATAGAAACAATTCAGAACAAACCACTAGGAGATTAATGCCATATTATAGCCCATCATATTACAGTGGTGAATGGAGAAGGCTAGCAGAATATAAGCCTAGCATGTTAGCATACGGTCTAAATTCGAATATGTATACACATCGTCTCCAATTGGAGAGATGAAAAGAAATTAATAGAGGTCATATTATGTATATAGATGGATTCATACACACAAAAATATTGTAGGATTTATAAATAGTAGTAAGGGAAGGAACCCTAATATAAAACTGAATTGTCAATTTGTTGAGGTTATAAATGATAAAGATGGAGATATGGAAAGAGAGGTTGATAGATTGATAATGGTTGAGGCTATTAAGGACCTTACCATTGGGGATGAGTTATTGATTGATTACCCCTTCTTAAAATGCACTACTGCGCGAAAGAAAAGGGAAGAACAAGGTCTCCCTAAAAATTTTCTTAAGGGAAAAAAACCAAAGAATAATAAATGAGTGTAGACTGATGTTTTATAAACTATTTTGCAAAATTGTGTTTTATTTAAATTATTGTATAAAAAAGGTAGTCTATAAAATAATGTTCCATTATTAAATTGATGTATATATGCTCATACAATTTTTATTTTTATTTTTTAAGCCATATTTGATTATATTTCTTTGAAATTGATACATTTATGATTTATCCAATTGTTGGCAAACATTAAATAATGCTTGCGTTTGTTGATAGGTAGAAGATTTTGATGAAACACATACTAATACCCATGATCCAACTGGGTTATTAAGATTTGGACGGGATGATCCAAACCATCCTTTAAACAATACCAGGGAAAAAAGAGCAAGTTTGAAGAGATTTCTACCACCTGAGAAATTTGAAGAATTGATGAGATATGCATACACTGAAGAGATGCCACCTAGCCTTAATGATGATGATCATGATAGGGAAAATGTAGTGCATGAAGAAGGATTGAATGAAATTCTTATAGGTTTCTTTGGGGATGGAAACAATGATGCCAATAATTATCATATGGCTGACAATAACGATGATAGTAGGGGTAATTACCACCAACATAATGTTGATGATAACAACCTGAAAGACTCCATCAAGCAAGAAGTGAAGACACCCGTGTTCAAATCAGGTGCAAGTAGAACCTCACAACTGGCATGCACATTAATATTATTAGAAATCAAGTCACTATTTGGTTGGTCAGACAAAGGATTCACTACCCTACTAAAGTGAGTTGAAATCTATTTCTTACTTTGCATTGTCAATTGGTGTACACAATTCGTAAACATTCATTGACTTCATTTATATTCTTTAAGGGGATTTTAAAACCATATATTGTATATAAACAGTCCTAGTATAGATTGACATGTCAAACATGTTCATCATAAGTCAAACATTCAATTGATTTAATCTCTGGAAATCTTACAGGGCACTAAAAATTAAAATATTCCCTTAAGAGAATGTGTTGCCATCAACTTGCAGAGAGGCATGTTTGTTGTTGGTTGAGTTGGGGATTGAATATAAGAAAATTCATTCATGTAAAAATGATTGCATTTTATACAGAGTTGAATATCAGAACAAGGTAGAATGCTCTATATGCAAAGAGAAGAGATATCGTACAAATGTACAAGGTCCTACAATTCCAAAGAAGGTTTTACGTCACATGCCAATTATACCTAGACTTCAACGAATGTTTCATTGCAAGTCACTTGCACAATTGATGGACTGGAATGCAAAGAACAGGAGTAAAGATGGATTCATGTGAATTCCAGACAACTCCAAAGCAATGAAACACATAGAGGAAAAATGGCCAAGAAAATTCAAAGATGAACCCCACAGTATCAGGTTTGGTCTTGCAATTGATGGAGTGTTCCCATTCTCTTTCCTGAGCTCAAATTATAGTGTTTGGCTAGTCGGATTGATAGTATACAATATTCCCCCATGGATGAGTGTTAGAAAGGAGCACCTTATGTTGAATCTCATTGTTCCAGGAAAACATCAAGTTAAAAACATGGATGTTTATCTTGTGCCTTTTATTGATGAGATGCAACTACTATGGAAAGGCATGAGAATGTATGACATATCACATCCTCCATCAAATAGGTCCTTCATTTTGTATGGTGTGCTATGTTGGACTCTTCATGATTTCCTAGGACTTGGTGTTTGTTCTGGTAAGATAAAATATTTACGTATTTACACTCATAATTTATTTTCATCCCAACTTTCATACTTAGTTTTATACTATTTTTTTGATGTTATTAACATTACTTGTTGAATTGCAGGGCTTCAAACAAAGGGGATATTTGCATGTCCAAGATGTGTAGAACAATTTCAAGGGTGATATTCTAAAGATCTAAATAAATTTATTTACGCAAACAATAGGGTTTTTCTACCACTAGATCATAGGTTTAGAAATCGCCAGAAGAATCAATTTGATGGAAAAGTTGAAAATAGAGGCCCTCCCATGATTATAGGTCTAGGTGATTGGCTTAAGAAGTATGAAGATGTTGAATTGAAAGCTTGGGATGATTTTTTTGATCGGGGTTATTCAATTGAAGAACCATAACAAGTTGTAGTTCATATGCCAGAAGGAATGAAAAGGAAATCCATATTTTATGAGCTCCCTTACTGGAAGGATCTATTAATATCTCACCTATTAGATCCTATGCATATCTTCAAAAATGTCCCAGATTCTATATTTTGACATATATCAGGAAAGGAGGACACCTTGTCTTTGAGGAGAGATATTTCTCTTTTGCATACCAAATTTGATAGAAAAAATTTGTGGCCAAGCAGGGAAAATGAAACATATGCAGAAGCTAAATGGATTTTGAAGAAAAAAGAGCTAGACCAACTAAAAAATGTCATCCATTCAATAAGGACACCTACTGGCTATGGGTCATCGTTGGATAAAGCTTTTACAATTGATGGACATATCACAGGATTTAAAACACATGATTTTCATAATTTAATGAAGGTATTATATATCATCATTTAACATTTATTGGTAACATTGATTAAGTACTAAATATATTTTGATATTTTTTTGTGTGAGAAAAAAATTACTAATGACCTTTTCATAAATGTTTTTGATAGCATATCATGCCATTGGAAATTAGGGGGGATTCATGTCTTACAGTTGACTTAAGGAATGCCATATGTTGATTGTCAACATTTACAAGGTATGTAGTTATATGAAATGTTCATGTGTGAGAGACATAGAGATATTATGTTGCATTTTAATTTATGACTAAAGGTTCATACTAATTTACTATTCTTATATTAGGTGGGTGACCTCCAAGGAGATCCATGAATTTGAAGTGCCAAAGTGGAAGAAGGAAATTGTAGAAATTGTATGTGTATTTGAGAAGGAGCTCCATACAAATTTCATGGACCTACAAGTCCATTTACTTATACACCTATTCAATGATATTGAACTGGCGGGTGTCGTATCAATGAGGTGGATGTTTTTCTTTGAGAGGTATATGAAAACTCTTAAAAGATATGTCTAACAAAAGGCACATCCAAAGGGTTGCATTGGTGAAGGGTATGTATTGAATGAAGCATTTTTCTTCTTGTGTGAATTCCTTGGTAAGGATTTTGAAGATGGGCCACGTGTCTAGGATGAAGAATGAGCATAATATATTATTGATGGATAAAAACCACAATCTAATCGTGTTGAAGTAGAAATTAGTAAATAAATTCACGATTAGTGTGGTTTTTTTTGCAATCATTAATTTACTTTGTAATTTATTTGTCAAATTAACAACATGACATTTGGAGTTTGAAATAAACATGTTGACATGTAACAGGTGTAGACGAAATTTCTATACTTGACAAGTTCATTCTGTACCACATGGACTTTATGAACAAATGGATTGATTTGTATGATAAAAAGAGAGAAGAAGTGTTAGAAGCAAGGAGATGGTTTAAGAGATTGAACCCAAAGAATACTCCACTTCCCACTGATCTACTTGGGGAATGGGGCAAAGATTGCAAACTAAAATGGGTTACTGAAAAAATTCAAAATCAAATAGAAGATGTAGGTACAGATTCAAACATAACAGAAGATGAAATCAACATGTCTAGAGGATGTGAAAGAAAGGTATAGTTGGAATTTTACAAAATGTTGTTTCCTTATAGTTTTGACACTATTAACTATTTTTAATATTCGTCATTATATTTGTTTTCACTTAAATAAATGGTCTTTCACAGGCAAGGAAATATCTAGCAATGTGGGCATATGGTTGACATTATTGTGTAGAAAGTGTAGATGTAAAGAGGCGATCCTTTGATTGTGGCATCATGGTTGAATTCAAGCAATCCACTCGATCAAGCTCAAAAGATAAGAATATAATTGAAGGAATAATTGAAGGGAATCTACAATATGTTGGGAAAATACAAGAAATTATTGAGTTGGATTACCACTCTTTTAATGTTGTATTTTTAAGTGTAGATGGTATGAAGCATTTGAGAGGACACGAAGACATGATACCCATAGTGGATTGTTTTCTATAGATTCCTCATGCTTCCTACCGGAGGATAAGGAGCCTTATGTTCTACCAATTCATTGTGAGCAGGTATTTCTTTAACTCAAACAAGTGGTAGTGATCATTAATCTATTAATTCATAGTTTATTGTGAATATATACATGTGTTTATTAATCAATAAAATTGTTATAACATACTTCTAATATATGTATTTCGTTCATGTGCAGGTATTTTTCTATGAAGATATTTTGGACCTGAAATGGATGTTTGTCATACATTATGATCCAAGATTAAGGCATGTTTTTGATGAAACATTAGTAGATATTGAGCAAAACAATAATGGCAAACAAAATGAGAGAGGGATTAGAGAACATTGAAGAAATTGACATCCATGATGATGTTGAATATGGTTATGTTCAGGCACAAGAAGACAACAATCCAAAGTTAGATGATGTTATGGAAGACATCAATATGGATGGTATAGAAAATGATGATCCAAATACATCTGCTAACAATATAGATGGTGTACAGTCAAATTTCAATGATGATGAAGATGATGCAGATCAAGATGAGGATGATGATAATATTAAATATTTGAAAGAACATATGAACATTGACTATGATACACTGGATGACATTGTAGCAGACAATAATTTTAATGATCAAGACTTCTAAATTTTTAGAATTATTTGCAATCCATGTTTAAAAAAGGATGATTCTTATGGCCCAAACTTTGAAATGCTTCAGTAATATTATTTGTGTCGATACAAATTACCTATTGCAATATCCTTAAACTGTTCAATCTTTGGTATGAATTGTTGGTAGAAAAAATTACGATTACTTGGATGCTTCTTCCATTCATTTTGTATCAACATATGTTCATGAAGACACAAAAGTTAATAAAATATTAATGCATGCAACTCACAATTATTTAAATAAGCAACTTTGTTAACTTTATTATTTTTAAATAGTTTCCATTTTTATGTTGAACATAATTTTGAACATGTAACTGAAAATATCCACAGTAAATGCTTTACTGTATCAACATATTCATTCACATAAGCACAGTACTGAGGCTCAATAATTGATATTCATTCAAATATAAGAAGAGATAAGTATGGAAAACATAAGAAAAAATACATAATGATAACAAAGTCATGGAGAATATCTAATAATAAGATGTTCTATTTCATTCATAAGCTCAAAATAATCACATAGTAATAGAAAATGTTCCCTAATAAATCTTATGAATTTAAATAACTTGAAGAAACCACTTTGGAGACAACACAATAACAGATAAGCATGAAATTTAAATTGAACACCAAAATAGATTACCAATTATGAGAAATCTTCTCCATTATGTTGTTTCAAATATATATACATTTATAGTAGAAGTCTTTGATATGATATGGATGGGTGGAACATGCAATCTATCTTCTTACTAATGCCTTCTATAACGGAAATGAAAATGGAATATGATATGATGATCCTCTCAAAATTGGCCTTGGTTTCCTATTCATTCAAATATAAGAAGAAATAAGTATGGCAAACATAAGAAAAAATACAGAATGATAACACAGTCATGGAGAATCTTTGATAATAAGATGTTCTATTTCATTCATAAGCTCAAAATAATCACATAGTAACAACAAATGTGCCCTAACAAATCTTATGAATTTAAATAACTTGAAGAAACCACTTTGGAGACAACACAATAAAAAATAAGCATGAAATTTAACACAACAATTGAACACCAAAATAGATTACCAATTATGAGCAATCTTGTCCATTATATTGTTTCAAATATATATACATTTATAGCAAAAGTCTTTGATATGATATGGATGGGTGGAATTTGCAATCTTTCTTACTAATGCCTACTATAACATAAATGAAAATGGAATATGATATGATGATCCTCTCAAAATTGGCCTTGGTTTCCTATTCATTCAAATATAAGAAGAAATAAGTATGGAAAACATAAGAAAAAATACATAATGAAACATAGTCATGGAGAATCTCTGATAATAAGATGTTCTATTTCATTCATAAGCTCAAAATAATCACACAGTAACAACAAATGTTCCCTAATAAATCTTATGAATTTAAATAACTTGAAGAAACCACTTTGGAGATAGCACAATAATAGATAAGCATGAAATTTAACACAACAATTGAAGACCAAAATAGATTACCAATTATGAGCAATCTTCTCCATTATGTTGTTTCATATATATATATACATTTATAGCATAAGTATTTGATATGATATGGATGGGTGGAATGTGCAATCTATCTTCTTACTAATGCCTACTATAACGGAAATGAAAATGGAATATGATATGATGATCCTCTCAAAATTTGCCTTGGTTTCCTATTTATATAGGAAGCAACAAGCTTCAGGCCTTTTACAAAAAGAGACGACCCTTCAAAACTACTTCTTTTACTAACAACTAATTAATTTGCATAATTAAAGAAATAACAAGGCTTAAGACACTTTAGACGTATGTTTCCTTCAACTGAGCACAATCTTAGGAAAATTCACTTGCTTTTGAGGGCACGGTATTTAGTCATATCAGTATTAATGCCAATTCTTCGCCAGATAGTTTCCCAACAAGCTTAAATCCTTGAAATTAATTTTGAAGCATGTGTGAGGACATTTATTGTTGTAAATTGTAATGATGCCATGATTATCTTACTACCACCATCTCTTATACCCAATGTGGTATGGTGGTGTTTTCCCTTCCATTCTGATGTTTACCGCACTACCGCCTTGCTCAAGACTTCTTGCCGCGAGGTTGCAGTGTATACCACTCTACCGCATATGTTGCTCACCCTCTCGACGATATAGCAGTGTATGCTTTATCTTCTTGTTGTTTACCACCTTACCGAACTCCTTTGAATTTCCTTATGTGGTACTTTGGTGTCCACTTATCTTCCATGCTTATCGCTCTACCACCTTGCTCAAGACTTCTTACTGCGGGGTTGCGGTGTACACCGCTCTACCACATATGTTGCTCACCCTCCCAGCGGTATAGTGGTGTATGCTTTATCTTCTTGTTGTTTACCGCCTTACCACACTCCTTTGAATCACCTTATGCAAGATGGATTAAATGTAAGTCAATTGAAAAATATTATGGCCCGACTATAGGGAGCATTTAAATGATTAACCATACGTTATGACTGACTAACTTAGAACTCGGGGCTGGTACAAAGAACGATTTTAATGGCTCAACTCATGACTTAAATGACCATAACCGGATGCAGTAGGTGAACACGAAATTATTGTAGGGACTTCACTTCATTGTAATTGCTATGGAAATTTTACCTCCTAAGGCTCTCTCATTATGGAAATTTTATCTCCTAAGGCTCTAGTGACATCGTCCTGCATACTCGGCTTCATATGTTAGGCCATCATTAAAATTTGAGCTCAAACTACCCTTCATTAATGCTCATACTTATAAAAAACCCTTATTTTATTTTATTTAATTCATTTGTAATTTTTAAAAAATAATTTCAAATAATCTCATATATATTATTTTCAAATAAAATTATAATGTAAAATAAATAATGTACATGATAATTCCCAATTACAGGAAAAACAATTCTCATAATTAAACAGTTTAAAAATAAAATTAAAAACTCAACTAATATACCGAGAATGGGAATTATAATGTACATTCTTTTTGCATATACATATTGTTTTTGTTTAGTATTTATTTTTATTATTTTTAATTGAAACAATGCAAATAATAAAAAAGGAGGAAACAAAGGTTTCCAAAAGAGAGAAAAAGATTACAACCAGGCTAACAGCCAGCAATACAGTCACTTACAACCACCAAAAACAACAGGAGATTGTATTAATCAAAATTCAAAAAATTACAAATCATCTACCAATGCAAGAATATTCATGAAACCCTAATTTTGAGCCTCACTAGAGGCCAAGACAACCACCAAAAAATCACCAAAAAAGTAAACAAACCCAGCACCAAGACAACCCAAATTTTGAGCCACCACCACCAGGAGCCACCAAACCACCACCAGGAGCCACCGACAATCACAAAAGCCAAAAAAACTAGCACTATCCCACCATGAGCCCAAGGTCACAGGAAGCCATTGAGATGGGTGAATTCATTGAATTCCAACACCCACTCCACACCCTCAGTCTCCACCAGTTGAAGATATTTTTTCAAATACTTCACCCCAACCGCAACCACCATTTGATGCCTAACCAATGCCATTCCTTTCAGCTCCAATAGAAGTGGAAAAATTTGGACCACCGCACTAGGAGTTTTGAGCATTTCCAAGTCTGTCAGATGCGGCACCCCAGAGCTGAGAATAGAGGTCAAAATAACCTCATCCATGCTGACCAGGAGATTAGGATTGAATAGCTTCCTCATCATTGCCCGAACCAGGTTTTTGGGGGTGCTTGATCAAGCAAAGATGCTAGAAAATGAGAGACTATGTGGGAATTAACTCTAACCATTTCACTATAGGCCACATGCTCTCAGCCCAAAACCATTTCACCGTGGCCACCTTTAGGGGATCAAACTCCACAAGAATCCATTTGAGCCTCTAGTCCATGATTTTTTTGAAACCTCCCTGACTCACACAACAATCCAGGAAAATCGGAGTATTGTGCCCAAAGGCGGATAGCCCCTCGACCGATTTAAACATTGCATACTTTGCGTCCTTCTCCATTATTATTTCTCACCCAAGCAAAGCCTCTAGAATGAAAACTCTAGCAAATGTAGAATGTAGAAATCACCACCTTCGCTGGATTAAAATGAATTCCACCCTTTCATGGCATTTATTTTAATGCCATCCTTTTATGGAATTCATTTTAATGTGTATGTGCCACCCTTTGAATTGTTGAAAAGTCTTGTCAAGACTACCAACTAGGAATGTCGTACCCCCTGGTATAAATGAGGGCGACATTCAATGTGTTTTTGTTTAGTATTTAATTAATTATAAGGATTTGTATTATTTTTATTTTCTTTTCCATTTTAAACTTTAGAATTAGTAAGTATAATTTTTATTTATATTAGGTATTTAAACAGTTTTATAATTTTTAAAAAACTCAACTAATATTATCTAAACAAATTATAATTACTAAATGTTCAGTTTACCTGTTCAAAATTTTAACATGGAAAAGAAAATAAAAAGAAGACAAATCCTTATAATTAAATACCAAAAAAAATAGTACAATCCTTATAATTAAATACTTAAAAAAGAAATATGTATATGCATAGAGTATTTTGTTAACCAAGTGGTTTCTAAATTTATACCAAGCAAGGAGTAAAACAATAGAATAGTCAATTTAGTAGAATAAAAAGTAATTTTGTCTAGCGCTTGGTAATTTAGGGCTCACAAAACAAATAATATTTACATGCCTGTAAAAAAGTAGAATAAAAAATACTTTAACCACACGTAGAAATAAATTATATGCAATCCGTATAAGATATTATGCAGTGCGGTGTAGACTTTTGCAGGTAAAGTATTATTATAATGTGATAAAATCAAGAAAAGGGTATCAATGGACCAAACAGTTTCAAGGGTCGGCAATCTGATATCAACCATTGATTGGCAGTTTTATGTTTGTCTTCTTCAAATAGGATATTCCTTTGATGTAAAATATATAGCACCATCTCGATAAATAGTGCCAACTTTTTCAAAAAATTGGAGAAAAATACATTAAAACCATTAATTAACCCTCAACCCTCTACCCTCTACCCTCAACCCTAGTTAAACCCTAATCCCCAAAAACCCCTATACTCTCTACCCTATACATTGGACCCTCAACCCTAATCCCTCAACCATATACGTACCCTCAACTCCTATACCTTCTACCGACCTATACAATATTGGACCCTCAACCCTAATCTGTCAACCATATACCCTCAACCCTCTACCCTCAACCTTAAACCCTAATCCTTGAACCATATTATACCCTCTACCCTCGACCCTAATCCCTCAACCTTAATCCCTCAACCCTAGTTAAACCCTTAAACCTAATTACTAAACTCTCTACCCTAATCCATCAACCCTTAACCATTAATCCCTCAACCCTCTACCCTCAACCTTCAACCCTCTACCCTCAACCCTTAAATCCTCTTATACCCTCTACATCCCTTTGATCTACCCTATACATTAAATCCTCAACCCTCAATTCTCAACCCTCAACCCTAGTTAATCCCTCAACCCTCAACCCTCAACCCTTAAACCCTCAAGTACCCTCAACCCCTATACCCACTACCCTCTACATTGGAACCTCAACGTCCCTAATATTCGACCTTCAACCATAGTATACCCTCAAACCTCCTAGCTATACCCTTAACATCCCTCAACCCCAAACCATTAAACGCTATATATACTTTGGAACCTAAACCCTAATCCTTGAACCATATACCCTCTAGTACCCTTGACCCTAATCCATCAACCCTAGTTAAACCCTTAAACCCAATTATTAAACTCTCTACCCTAATCCCTCAACCCTCAACCCTCAACCCTCAACCTTTAATCCCTCAACCCTATACCCTCTACCCTATACATTGGACACTCAACCCTAGTAATCCCTCAACTTGCATATATATACCCTCAACCCCCTACCCTCAACCTTAAACCCACAAGCCTCAACCCTTAAACCCTCTTATACCCTCTACGTCCCTCTGATCTACCCTATACATTAAACCCTCAACCCTAGTTAATCCCTCAACCCTCAACCCTTAAACCCTCAAGTACCCTCAACCCCTATACCCTCTACCCTCTACATTGGAACCTCAACATCCCTAATATTCGACCTTCAACCATATTATACCCTCAAACATCCTAGCTATACCCTCAACCCTTAAAATCCCTCAACCCTAAACCCTTAAACCCTATATATACTTTAGACCCTAAGCCCTAATCTTTGAACCATATACCCTCTAGTACCCTCGACCCTAATCCCTAAACCCTAGTTAAACCCTTAAACCCAATTACTAAACTCTCTACCCTAATCCCTCAACCCTCAACCCTTAATTAACCCTCTACCCTCTACCCTATTCAAACCCTAATCCCTCAACCCCTATACCCTCTACCCTATACAATATTGGACCCTCAACCCTAATCCCTCAACGTATCTACCATATACATACCCTCAACCCCTATAGCTGCACCCTCTACCCTATACATGATTGGACACTCAACCCTAATACCTCAACCCTCTACCCTCAACCTTAAACCCTCAAGCCTCAAGCCTCAAACCTTAATGCCTCAAGCCTCAAGCCTCAACCCTTAATCCCTCAACCTTAAACCCTTAATCCCTCGACCCTTAAACCCTAAACCCTAGTAAACCCCTATACCCTCTACCCTCTACATTGGAACCTCAATCCTAATCGACCTTCAACCATATACCCTCAAATGTCCTAGCTATACACTAAACCCTCTACCCTCTACCCTAAACCCTTAAACCCTAAACCGACCTTAAACCTTCTACCCTCTACCCTCAACCCTAATCCCTGAACCGCCTAAACCCTCAACCCAATACCCTAAACCCTAAACCATTAAACCCTCTACGTCCCTCTACCCTCAATCGGCCAATATGTACCCTCTTATACCCTCAACCCTAATCCCTCAACCCTTAAACCCTTAAAACCAAGTAAATTACTCTCAACCCTTAATCCTGTTAGAGGTGGAAAATCTCACATTTTTCAATAGCCTCCACCCACCTATCCTCCACATTTCACAGAAATTCATCACATTTTAATTTTATGATCAACACAAATTGTTGAAATTTTTGTGACAAGATCGATTTTGTAGCCCACATTTCCAAATTGAAACACCCATAAATAAGTTTGAGACTCCATAATCTTTCCCCATTCCTAAATAAAAACTAGCACTATCGGCCTAACAATGCCTCATCGGTGGAGCCCCCATCATAGCCTCATCGATGGCCTGATGGAAGTAGTTCTTAACCTAGTATCAATGTAACAATACCCTATCGAGCTAACTCCTAAGGTGTTCTCCCCAATAGATCGATAGAGTAAAAAAAAGTAAGCACATCATTATAACTCATGAACATCGATGGAACAAATGTTTTATTTCCCTCGATGGCTCGATATAATCACATATTATCAATAATTAAAATATATTGGGGGAATTAATGTGTATTAGGGTAATATATTATGGCATTCTCCTGATAGACCGAAGGAAAGTTGTTCATCAGTGGAGAAGGTGGCTATCGGTGGAATAAGAATCACAGTCTCACCGATACGATGATGATGATTGTACTAACTGATGTGATATCTCAAGGCATCGTCAAGATATATAGAAATAAATGCTTCCCTTTGATGACAAGACTAAAATGGGTGGTGTATTTATGAGCTAGAATTGAAGCACAAGTTGATCGCATAATTGTCGCACAGTTTGGAAGATTTCGTTGAGGTCAGAAATAGAAAGGAAAAGCTAGGAGTTCTTACATAGCATAAACTAGTGGAGGTGAGACCCAAGTAATTACACCAATCCTAGCTGAGAAGTTGTATTTTTTCAAAAGATTAAGAATTCAAACAATGGAGGAAAGCACAACAAAACCCAAAGTTAAGAAACATAAAACTGAGAAGAGACCCCTAAATCAAGACCTGATAGATCAATGCCATGGGTCAGGGCCAAGACCCAGGAGGAGTGCTCTAACGAATCCTTCAATGGATAGATTATTAGATAAACATAAGGGCTTGGGAGATATTTGGACAACATGACATGGGTATGAAATTTTCATGTATCATTACAGAAAACAATTTAGGTTTTAGTTAGTCTAGAACCCATGGAGGTTGAACTTGGGAAAACTCATGGTTCCCAATGTGTTTGTAAAAGTAGAACTAATTAAAGCTATGGCTAGTAGATATGACCCCAAGAGGAGAACTATTCAATCACATAATTGGGCTGATTTTCTTGTTATTTCTGAGGATTTAATTTCTAATGTGTTTCAATTGGAGTGTCCTATGAAATTTCCATTCACGGTTAGAGACCTCTTGATAGAGTATCACCATATGGATACCAGCTAAAAACAATGGAAACTACCCTTGCATAGGCCCAAAAATGAAGGAGGCCAACTTAGGAGGTTTTTGAGCAATGAAAACCCTCCTTTTCATGAGGACTTGTTTGAAGAATATTTCTGATACACTTATTATTCAGTTAGTCAGGTCTTGGGGGTAGAGGTCCCACCTTTCATGTCTATTGCCCCAATGGTCTTAGCTATAGACATACAAAGCATTGATGCTAGATACTTGGCCAATGACCTAAACTAAGAGCTTGCAAAGATTAAAAACAACAGTGAATATATTCATTTCAAACATTATTCTCTGTTCATGCATTTGCTCATGCACGAGGGACATGTTAGAAGGGTCTAGAGTGAAGAATTAAGAATAAGAGATATAGATGAAAATGGAAACCTCAAACCTGTACAAATGTGGACTTCATTGTGGGATAGTCGATTTGGTAGATCTCATTATCTTTATTTTGAGGATTTTTTGTGAAACCATTGATGAAGTTGTTGGGATATCTGCGTGATTATAACTTATCCCTAGAAGTACAAAAGTTTCTAATACCAAAGGAAAATGACCTAAGGAAGAAGGTGAATCATAACTAGGGAGACTGGTATGCTTTTCCTAACTGCATAGTTATTAGGGTTTATGGGTTGGAAGGAACTCCACACTTGCTGCCACAAGTAGTTCTTGATAGAATTGCCTACTTAGAAATTGTGAGGCAATTGGCAAAATATGATTCCAAAAACCTCAAAGGACACAACAAACAATCAATTATGCCCAATACTTTATGTTTTGGAGACTTTACAGTGGTTGCAAATGAGGGATATGAGGAAATTATGCTAAATTAGCACAATATAACCTCCCTCTAGGCAATAAAAGGTAAAAAATTGATGCAGAAGGATTTATTCACAAAGCAAGGCTATCCCGAGGGTTATTAGGATATGAGCATGTGTTCTCATATGAAGATGTGATCAGAAACCATGATGAAGCCTCTACCACTGACATAATGACTACATATAATAGGGTTATGCTCACAAAGGAATGCAAAATAAGAAATGTCCCATCTTATTCGAGGGCACTTGGTGAAATACAAGATCCTCTAGCAAGGATTGAGCAACTCATTACGCATGTGAATGAATTGGTAAAGGATGTGCCTTCATTTGTCTTTGATGCCACTCATGCAACCTATTCAAGAGTGTAGGTTGAAGATATAAGGCGCTTAGATTATATTCCTTCACATCCAACTCCCGAGGTGAGTTTTTCTGTAGATACTGACATAAGTGAAGATGAGGAGAGTAATCCTGTAATTGCACAGTATGAGCCTCCTCAGGAACACAATGTTGTAAGATTTGAAGCATGAGATGAATTATTTGATGATGTTAGGGTCAAGGTTGGATAGAAGTTCATTTCTAATGAATATTTTGTTAAGTATTTCAAGTTTAAATCATTTTTTTATGAATATAAAGGAAAGAAAATGAGACAAAAGATGTAGGATGTCACTCTTGAACGAGAGGTTGCTACTTTGGAAGAATTGAAAAAAGAAATAGACAAAGAGATGGAGTCCATCACTCCTGAGAGAGGGAGAGAGTTACTTTAGGAAGCTAGAGTATTTCTTTTTCCCAAGTGGGATATAAGCTCTGCAACTGTGTTTGATAGTTTTAGAAAGAGAGGGCACAAAACAATGAACTTAACAGAGGAAGCAAGTGATAAGATGTATTCAGGATCTGGATACAATCCAGATGAGGCCACCTTGCTTATTTGGTCACTGTACCCCCATGAAAAAAGACCTGTTGTGATTGATAATCCAAACCAAATGTTTAGACATCTCTTGGTCCAAAGAGTAGGGGATACCAATCCCATGGAGACAACAAAATTGAATGTCAATGTGGCGAAATTCACCAAAGCACAGATTGATAAGTTGGTTAAAGAAAATGATAGGTTGAAGAAGGAATTAGCACATCAAAGAGAAAGATCATCTTCCTCTTCCACACCAGAGTTGTATTCCCCATGGCTTGAAAAGGATAAGAGATTATTGGATGTAATGGCTGATACAACTTATTGGAAAAATTGCCACTTGAAATCTCAGGAAAAATGTAAACAATTGGAGAAAGAAGTCAAAACCATCAAGTATAATATTGCATCTGAAATGATCAAGGGGAGATTCAATAAGATGATGAAATGTGATGATGAATATTGGAGACAATTTAAGCAGGTATACTCAGCAATAGAGGAGAATGAATGACTACAAGGGAGAATAATTGAAAAGAGAGAGGAGCTTCGAAACAAGCAAATCCTGAAAGGACAAATAATGCAGACACATAACAAATTGGTAGAATCACACAATGGATATCAGAACAAGCTCATGGAAGATCTCGACTGCTTCAATTCAACTCCAACACTTTATGATCATATGGGAAATCCTCGAGAGTATGATGATTGGAAGGAAGAGTTCGAGGTGCTTCTGACTACTGCACTACATGAAATCAATGATGAGGACATAATTTTACAAAATACTCACAAGTAGCTCAAGAAGATGATGTATAGGGAATATGATATGAGGGAAGTGATCTCCAATACAGATACTTGTGCTCAACAAGAGTACATTCATCACCTCTCTACATTTAATTTGTTCCTTAACCAAACTATGGATATACCAGACACAACAAGACAACCATCAGGATGAAAGGAGTCAATCGACAACATGAGCACCCTATCATGGAGTAGAAGCTTTGAACAGATCTTAGGTGGTCACGGGCTTCTGCTTGGAGATTGATGGATTGGTGCATTCATTTGCTGCAATATTTTGTTTTCTTAATTATGTTTAGTTATCAAATGACATGACTTTTTGTAATGGGTTTGTAGCTTGTTTCCTCTCATATATATATAAGAGAGACCAAGACCCGAATAGATCATCATCACATCATTTCCATTTATGGTAGGCATTAGTAAGAAGATAGATTGCACCAATTCGCCTATCCATCTCATATAAGAAACTACTGTTATAATGCATATTATTCAAAGATAAATATAATGGAGAAGGTTATGCATAATTGTTAATTTGCTTTTAAGTGCTCAACTGTTGTGTGGATTTATATGCTTATATGTTATTTGGTTGTCTCCGAAGTGGCTATTTATGTTATTCAAATTGAGTGTGTGAAAATATATTTAATTTGACAAGTCATAATTAGATATTGCATACAAAATACAACTCACAAACTTGAATTCTCAATTACTCTCATTAGAAACTAGTCACTAAAACTTTGTATCTACTCCACCTTCACATGCCTTAGTGAGTAGATTTCTCAATTCAGGAATCATATTTACCTATAAATTTTCCTTATTGTTTAGGTATACCAGCCTAGATCTGGTAGAACCTGAAGAGTAGAAGGTAATCAGTCTTGTTTACCTTGTTCGTGGGCCAAAGGTGTATTAAGGGATTGGCACCCCCTTATGGTTTCAAACCTGCACTTTTGGGACCTAAAAAATCCCTCAACCCTTAAAACCTCAAGTACTCCTACCCTCTACCCTCAACCCTCAAGTACCCTTAAACCCTAATCCCTCATTAACCCCTATACCCTCTACCCTATACATTTGACCTTGAACCCTAATCCTTGAACCATATACATCCCTCAACCCTCTACCCTCAACCTTAAACCATCAACCCTCTACCCTATACATTAAACTTCCCTTAACCCTCAATTCTCAACCCTCAACCCTTAATCCCTCAACCCTTAACCCTTAATCTACACAAAGTACTGCAGTAAAGGAAAATTTTTCTTTGTTTATAATTATCTGGAGGAATAAATGGGAAATAATGGTGACAATATGGATCTTGTCACATAAATTTTGCAATTCATGTTAAATACAATGAAAATTTAAAGGCAATAGATCTTTTGATGCAAGTGAAATGTAGGCAAGCAACTGAAAGCTAGTGAATATTGGGGAAGGATTTTTTGTTCTAACACCCTTAATCCCTGCTAGATCATAAAAATTAGGCACTACATCAGGCGTTAAATTAGGCACCAAAAAGGCTCTAAAGCAGGCACTAGAATAGGCGCTACTTAAGGCACTAATATGGGCGCTAACGTAGACGTTAATCTAGTTGCTAATTTAGGCACTAATTCGAGCATTACATTGGTTGTAGTTTGTTGGCGCTAATCTTGGCATTAATCTAGGAGTTAATAAGGGCGTTATAGTGGGCGTTAATAGTGGTGCTAATCTTGGCGCTAACTGCAACGCTAATGCCGATGAAAATTGGCACTAGATTTAGCGTCGGCTTGTTTTGGTCAGCACAAAAAATGCCAGAAATAGCACCATCCTGAAAAATAGCGCCGAATTTTTCCAAAGAATGGAGAAAAATACATTAAAACAGTGGGTGGAAGCAAAAAATAGAGAAAAAAAGGTAGCTAATCATAGGGCTTTGTTGTAGTGAGATAAACTTAGGAGTGCTTTTTTATGTTAACTGAAGTAAACTATAATTAGTACAATATATCTCATCGCATGTGATTCGAACACTTTTCATGATCTAATACCTTTATCTTTAAGGGTTGATCCTATATAAAACTCAACCCTCATTGTATTATCATAACTTGTTGAGAACTCTTGATCTCCTTGAAGTCTCTTGAGGTTCATTATATAGCTTTTTCTTGTTGATGATATAGCATATTATTGTTTGCAAATCTCTTATGTGGAAGGTGTCTTTGTTCGTTGTTTGATCTTGTGCCTTGTGTTAGTCGTATTTATAACATGCATTTATTTAATTGGCCTAAATTTATATAAAAGGTATTTTATTCCTTTACAATTCTAAAGCCAACCCTTTGTTGGAGACATAAATATAATATTGTAGAGCATAAAATGCATGTGCTAACACTTTTCCATTTATTTTAATATTACTTTAGATCGGTGTCTTTGGTACAAAATTTTGTTAAGGTAATAAGATTTAAAATGTTAGGGATATAAAGTTGAGCTACCTTATAACAAGTGCCACAGTGAAGGGTAGGGTGAAATTTTGACTCCAAAAGGATATATAAAGGAATCAACAGAGTTCAAGGGGTTAGGTAAGACATCAAAAAGGTACTCAAGTAGAAGGAAGCCTAAAAATCCAGCTTCAATAAATCACTTAAGGAAACATTTGAGTTATGAGTCCACATGAGGTCCACATGAGGTACCCAAATAAGGGATGGTGTGAAAGTCTAGTTTGAAAGACATACAATTTTTAATGACAAAGAATTGGGAGGCTGGGGTTAGGGGGAAAGGTATGTCAAGAAGGGAAATTTTGACTAGCTAATAAGAAAAAAGGGAAAAGGTGGGAATGGAAGGAGTGGCATACTAGGATGGACAACCTTAAAATTCCAAAAAATCAATAGAACCAAAAAAATGACTAGAAAATATATCCTAGAATTAGACTTTTTAGATTATTTGCAATTATTATCACATGGGGGATTATAAAAGGAAACAATTGAGAATTTTTTACTCATATATGACCCATTAAGACTTTCTTAGATTAGTTATAAATGGTGGGTTTAAAAGGGTTAAGACACACAAAAACGGATGGGACTCAAGAAAAAATAGTATTATAGATTTGAGTCCCAATAGGTTCTAGTTGGCAATGTGTGTCTCTTCCAAAAATAATGACAATCCAATTATCTATGAGTAGCAAACCAAAAATGGGTACAACAAGGAGATCAAGACAAGCACAATTCATCATGACAAATAAAGGTCATTACTACACAAGCACAAAAATATATACAATACATGACAACACAAAACAAGATACAATATATATAAGGACATGGATAAAATGTACAAGCCAAGACAACAACTTGTAGAAAATGACATGTAGGAATAAGGAACTAGAAGGTATGATTGCAAGTAAAACATACAAACATATTGTAGGTCAAACCCTACAAGAAATTCTATGCAACAAGGCTATGGAAAAACTATTGCAACTACATGCCTCTATCAAAGACAAGCTTTCTAAAGGAGTTGATATCCCTCAAGCCACAATTACATTCACCACTAGTTGTACAATGAATGATTTTTTATCTATGTGGATCAACTTGTGAACATTACCTAATAAGTGAAGAGTTTCTCCACCGTTAACTTTGTTGTTGTATGGAAACCACAAATAATATGTGCTAAACCTATTCCATAATGCAACACTTAGGTATGCAACAATAGGAGTAAAAAATTTAAAACCCAAGTAAGTACCCAAAAAATAATACATGTTTACCTCTTCATATGAATCAAGGAAAAAAGAAAACACCTCTAACTCATATGGAATGAAAAATATACCTAGCCACAACCCTATTCATCAAGGATGGAAATCATCGTGCATTCTAAAAAATAATACCTCATTCTCAAGAATACTATCAAGTTGGGATACAACATACTAATTGTATTTCAATTTAGCATTCAACCACTCTTTAATTCTCTTTCCTTCTTCAACTTGCACTTCCAAATTAGTGATTGTCTCATTTTGACTATTTGAGCTCTACTAATTTGTTTTTTATTAGGGGAAAAATAGGTTTTGATGGGACCCAAAACCCAATACAAGAAGGTTTTGTAGGGACCTAAAACCCTTTACAAAGAAAAGAAGTTGCCTGAAAGATAATCAGTAAACCAATCATAGCCCATTAGCAACAACCAAACACAAATATTTACAATAAAACTAGCTGCAACCAACAGAAATAGAAGGGACCTTCAACCCTTAACAAACAGGTTATGGTCGGGACCAAGAACCTATAGAAACTAACAAAAATTTCCTGAAATAGTCAGGCAACAAGGCAACCAAGCTGCATCAAAACAATTGCTCAGTAACAACAACACTGAGCCATGACAACGAGGGAAAAAAAATTCCCCAATCAAAACAAACATTCCACCTAGATTCTCAACCTTAATACGAGAAATACAAGGTAGAACAGAGGAAGAAAAAATCTCTTTAAAACACCAATCCAACCAAGACGCCAACTCAACCTCCATGCTTGAAGCAAATAGCTCCCCTCTATTGGAAAGGATCGCATGAGCACTTTTTCCACTAAAACCAAAGATCACCAGCAGCCACAGACTCCACCTCAAAAGGAGTATCTCCCACTTCAAAAGGAAAAAGGAAAAACAACTGAGAAAACTAGAGCAAGGAGCTTCCACCTAGACCCACAACACCCATCTTCACCACTATAGAAGAGGAATCCACCTCAATAGGATCAATATTCACCTCTGTAGAAGAAATGGGTTGTAGAACCAAGTGCAAAGCCACTGAACTAGTAGAAAAAATGAACACACCATCCTTAGGCATACCTAGCATCAAGAGTTTAAAGAGGACCAAGAACAACAAAAACAACTGGGTCTTGAGAATAGGTAAGAAAAATAACCCAGTCGACCACCAAAGAGCCAACAAAAGAGAATAACAATCCCTCATCAACACCCACAACTGGGACAAAGGGATAGACAAAGAGAACAACCCATCCAACCATAGATAACTAGAACTAGGGACAACAATTACTCTCTGAAAAACAACCATAAAATTGGCATCCTCCCAGTTCCACCAAAGACAACAATGATAAAAAATTTCTCCCTTTATCTTTAACAACTTCACAAACCAAAAAGGAACCAAAAAAGACATATACATCTGGGTAGATAGAAAAATGATTGAAAGCAACCTAGCCAACAAGAAGAAAATGACAACAAAGACCATAGAGGTTCTCAAGGGCAGAGACTCCCATAAGAAAATAGAACAACCACCAAATCTCCACCGGACACAAAAGGGAAGCCCACCAAACCCTAAACAAAGGGTCATCAACAAGATGAAAATACACAGGAAAACAACCACTAGAGAAAAATAGCTAAGTCAACAAGTGGGTTGCACCAAGCCAAGCAAAAAACACAAAGACCATAAGGCACCAAGGAAAACAATAAAGGAAGGGGTTAAGATATCTCACATTAAAACACAACCACATGTCTCTCCTCTAGACACCCATCACCACCACCTCTACAAAAGATTGGATAAAATCAATAACACCCAAAAATCCCGCAAAATCTAACAAACACACACCTCCAAGAACCAAAAGGTAGACCCAGGAGGGAGCCAACACCAGCGACCCAAATAGGGCAATAGAATGAAGTAGTATAGGAAGCTACACAGCCTACTGAAAACCTCCATTGGCATTGTCATCATCACCAAAGACACCAACATCCCCTCCCCCATTCCCTATCTCGCCTCTCGTCCTCAACAACATCACGCCTTCTACTCCAGACCTCTTCCTGCCCACGCACTCCAGCTTTCCGACATTAACCACATCACCAAAAAAGTGCCCAGCCTCCATCGCCCAAGAAGATAGGCTCAAACTATTGCATCAAGGAGAGGGCAACATCTGAATCATCATCATCAGATTCAAACTCCTCATCTTCAACTCCCTCTAAGGATTCCAAACTGCTCGCTCTGCCATGATTCCCGCTTAGCTCCACCATCTATCTCATCAATGTTTTAATCTATATAGTTGGTTTGTTATAATCATCTTGATAGAGATTGTTTAATACTAAAAATTCTTTCATGATCATATTCTTTCCACAGATGGGATCTATTAATATCCCATTAGTGGGCTTATCATAGA
Source organism: Sequoia sempervirens (assembly GCA_007258455.2). Taxonomy (NCBI): domain Eukaryota; kingdom Viridiplantae; phylum Streptophyta; class Pinopsida; order Cupressales; family Cupressaceae; genus Sequoia; species Sequoia sempervirens. The sequence continues at coordinate 92,069,107 of VDFB02047230.1, forward strand.
TTCTATCAGCTATGTAAAGAGGACCATCGGGAAGCTTTTTAAGTATATCATGAGAAGAAAAAGTAATATCATGAGATTTGTTGGTTGGGCCCTTGTGAGGGACATCTATCGCACCCACCAGTCCATCCATAGGATTAACTTGGGTAACATTTGGAGTAATATCATGTTGTTCAGTATTTGTATCAACATTCATTACATTAGTGTTTGAAGGTTCACTAGCCTTGACAAATGAACCATAGATTTCTGGGCATGAGGCTTATAGGCTACTCTTTCACTCTTAGGATGTTTCACCTAAAAGGAGAGAGATAAACCTCACAAAAAATAAATGTGGTTCACTCAAATTAAGATGTGTATGATGTTATTTAGGCTAAATGAGATTATCTAAGTGCAACTAAATGAACTATTCGATTGATTATGAATGAAAAAACTAAGAAATATGCAATGTTTGAAAACACAATATGATATGCAAGCATGAACTAAACATGAACAAATGCAAAATAGAAAAGAAGAAGCTTGAATGAGAGTGCACCTAGGCAGAGAATGAAGAATATAAGGTGTCCTGAGTGTTGATAGAGATCACTAAAAATCACCAGTGGGACTCATTCACCATTGATGGTGAATTAGTCCTGCTTCTGATGAAAACTCCTAAAAAATAGGTTTTTGAGTGTCGAGATCCAGAATTTGAAAAAATATAAATTTCCAACCTTAAGGTGGGACTCATTCACCACTGATGGTGAATCAGTCCTCTCCCAAAATTATGTGAAATCAAGGACTAATTTTGTAGCACCAGATCTGAGGTTGTCTTCTTATCGTGTTGACAGAGTCAAATCTGCAAAAAATAGACTGTAGGTTGTCTCCAAGCTTGAAATAGGTTGTAGTTGACTTGAAAAACTTTGTTGACTTATTGACCACCTTTCAACACCTAATTACTTGAGAAATCTACATACACAAGTCTACAAGCACACATGCAAAAGGGGAAAAATGGTTAAGGGTTAGGTTGTAGGGATTTTCCTTGGTCAAATCCCACTTTGGTAATCAAACCCTTAATGAAGAAATGGAATGAAATGAACAAGGAAAGATGAATAAACAACATGCAAATGTCCTAAACTCACCAACCTTGTTAAAGAAATATGAAGATATATCAATGGTTGCTCCAAGATACTTGATTATTGCTTGATTGAATGATGCAAAGTGCTTGAGTGCTTGAATGAATGAGTGAATTAGTGAACTTGATGAATAGGGGTTAAAATGGATGTAAAAACACTTATTTATACACACTTGTTCCTTAGTAACTTGACAATACCTCATCAAAGGCCAACATAAGGTGATTTTAAATAAAAACCCAAAAGAAAATTTGAAATATTTTGAATTTTGAGCCAAGAGGGACTTATTTGCCACCCATGGCGAATGGGTCAAACCTTGGACTTGAAAGTGGGTGTTAGGAATTATCTTGCATTTAATGTTGTTTGTCAGGTTAACATTCAAAAAAACACTTAATTATGCATTATAAGGGCATAAAGGGGTCAAATAAAGCATAAGAAATGTGTAAATAGTGAAATTAAGCCTAGAAAATTGTGAAATCTTGTTACAAGACTTTACAACACTTCAAAATAGGACTTGATAAGTGATGAAAAGGTGATTTTTAGGTGAATTGTAATGAATGGAGTCTAGAAAAGTGTAGAATTTTTTTACAACACTTCACAACACCTTCATGAGATGCCATAATTTGAATTTTAAGGAACTAATGTGAATGTTCAAGCCACATTTAAACATTAAATCAAAGCAAAATGGACCAAGCATCGTGAAGAAAGAGCTAAAAGACCATGAAAATGTCAATGGACCATTTTTCTATGGCACAACATGTTTGTATATGTCCATGGAAAGTATTTGTGTGTTCATTAATGAATTTCAAGAATTTTATATTTTCCTCAGGATCGAGGGAAGCTACATGATATGTTATTTGTGGTGTCTCTATTGTGTCGACGTTGATAGGTTCAAAACCTTCAACCAAGAGTGCTGATTTTACTTGATATTTTGTAATGGGGAGATTGAATACTCCATCTCTAGTCACCTCAAAGAGGTTTTCACCCTCAAATACATCCTTTCATTTTCTCTTTTCTTGATCCGATAAAGTCACATTGTGGTTTTCCTTAGGGGATCTCTTTTTATTTTTAAAATTTTCTTGTTATTTTTGCAATTGGAGGATGCAATATCCCCTCCAAAATATGCTCCTTGTTTGAGCTCCATTACAAAACTAACCTTATTATCTCCTCATGGCATATCGGTTCAAAGTTCCATGAACTCTGCAATATCTTTATCGTTTTGGAATGAGCCCAAAACAAGTGTATGATGTTGTTGGTCCCAGTCTATTAACTATGGGTAAAGCAAAGGTATTTTGTCATTGGTATCAGAAAAGCTTATGGACATTATAGATATGCTAGAGGTATCAGAGTTACCAATGTTCCATAGGGTATCTAGGTTATAATCACTAGAGGCACAAGAATCCCATTCATATTCATTGGAATCCATTTTAGTGTGGTAATCTTTAGATCTAGGTTTAGTAGTTATGGTATTTATGTTAAGGTTTCCAAATATATTTTGGACATACAAGTAGTCGTCTAGATGGTCACAATCATTGGATATCTCAACAAAGGTAGAAGGAGCTCCTTACTCATAAGAAGTGCTTTTGTTTTTTGGGGTAATCATGTCTAATGAACCATAACCTAGTCCAATATTTTTCTTGCACTTTTTTATGATAATTGGTTCTCTTATACCTTTCTCATGTAGATCAATGCCACCTTTTCCTATGAATCCCATGCTTTTTTCTATCTAATATCCCTTATTATTTTCATCAATAGGAATGGGAGGTAGTGGTTACTCCTATCCTTCTTCTTTTTAATTCCATGAAGATAGGTCTTGATCCTCAAACACTTACTCATATTGCATGTCTCCCCACTTGGTGAAAATGGTGGGTTTGAATTCCATTGTAATGGCTTGAACATGCTTGATCTCTCTCGGTCCTATGTAAGTCTTTGGTGTTGTGGGAAGCATTCTAATACAAAAGGTTTGATTGAAATGGTATTCTCCACATCCCTTGTCAAGTAATTGGATCTTGAGATTAGATTTTGTTGGCTCGGTTGATGGAAATGCAATGGAGGATAAAGGCAGTGATGATGGGTCCACATATGAAAAGGAGTGGAAAGATATGTCATTGCTAGGTAATTGAAGAATCTTTTTGTACTTCTCCTCCAATTTTTCACAATAATGAAAAGGTCTGGGGTCAGCATATATGGTAACTTCCTTATCATTATATAAAATTTTTAAGCATTGAAAGAATGTTGAAGGGACTAGCTTTAAAGCATGGATCCATGGTCACCCCAAGAGAAGGTTGTATGGTAGCTCAAGATCCAGTACTTGACATGTTGTCTTTGCTATCATTGGTCCTATTTGAACGAGAAGTTTGATTGTTCCTTCTAAGTTTCTCTCCATATCATCATAATCCCTTATGGTGATACTTTTATTTTTGTCTATTATGTCATAAAAATATCCCAGTTGTTTTACCAATTTTAGGGTATGAATGTTTAAGTTTGCACCATTATCTATCAGTAATCTCTTGGCCTTGTGTTTATGGACACACACTTCTAGATAGAGAGCTTGATTTTGGAAAGATCTTTGTGGAAGTTCTTTCTCAAAAAATACCAAATGATGGGTGGAGGTGATGTTACCAACCATGGCTTGAAACTGATCAGTGTTAAGGTTGTTAGGGACTAATGTTTCAACAAGAGATTTCTCCAAGATTTCTTTATGTGCTGGTGACAATTTCAAAAGCTCAAGGATGGAGATTAAGGCAAGAGTTTTCTTTAATTGTTCCACAATTTTGTAGTCATTTGAGGGCTTACTTGTGGCTTTTTCTTGGGGTGGGGCTCCTTGGATTGTAACTCTCCCTCTTTGTGTAGTTACATTACACTCGATATCTCTACCTAGTATGGTTACAAAATTGATGGTATGATCGGCTTGAGAGACGTTTCCTATGAGTTCGGCATATGCGAAGTTGGCTTTATGATAATCTTTCCCTTTTCCTTTGTCATTTCCCTTAGAATGGTCAGGGATTGGATCCTTGTAGATTTAAGTATTTATTTCTAGGACGAGGTTCTATGTCAACCTCTTCTTTTTCTATTAATTCTTGCACGATGTTTTTGAGCCTCATGGAATTATTGGTGCTATGGTCCTTGATCTTGTGAAATTCACATTTATTATTCTCATTATACCAAGGGGGTTTGAAGTTTGGCTCCTCATAGCTTGTTCTGTCATTAACTTTGATAAGGTTTGTTTGGACCAGTTTGTGCATAATTACCTCAAGGGGTTCTCCCAATGGGGTGAATTTTAGATTCTAAGTTAGTCATATTGCCTTGGTGGCCTCCTTTGATCATCATGTCCTTGATTTGGTTATTGGTTGTTTGGTTGGTTGTTTTGAGGATAATTGAGTTGGTTGCTTGGTGTGTTTTTTGGAGTATAGCTTTGTTGTGTTTTTTTAACATTATTTTGTGGGCCATTGGAAGGTTTTATGTTTTGTACAACTTTAAAATTAGATAGGTATCATTGCACTTTAGATCCACGTAAGCTATTGAAAATTCTTGCATGTGCTCTATTTAATCCCCTCTTCATCTAATTTGTCAAATTTTGGTATTTCAAAGTTCTTGGGGAAAGGTATCATAGATAAGTTTTGATCAAAAGGATATGGAAAAATATCTTTTAAAGCATAGCTCTTCTTTGGTTTTCCTATTTGGATGTTTGATATTCTTTGGTTGAGGGTTTGTAGTTGCATGCTTATGCCATTAGTTGGTGTGCTTTCTTAAGGATTTTGTAGGTTGTAGCCTTGTTGTGCAATGGAATTTGTTTGGTCATAAATGGGATGTTGTGTAGGTATGGGACCTTGATGACCATGTTGTGTGTAAGGAAGATTGAGCCCTTGTTGTGTGTTGTAGGTATGTTGAGTTTATGGTACAACTTGATATTGATTTTGAGGTACTCCTTGGTATTGATTGTGTGGAACTCCTTGATATTGAATGTGATGGATATTGTGGTATTGCGTTTGAGGTATACTTGATATTTTAGAATAGGAGTTTAAGTTGATTTTGTGGAATACCATGATGTTGTGTTTGGGGTGTACCTTGGTAGTTCGTTTGGGGTATACCTTGGTGTTGTGGATTATTAGTACCTTGGTAGTGTCTTTGGTGTACACCTTGATGTTGTTGTTGAGGAATACCTTGATGATGTGTTTTGGGTATACCTTGTTGTTGTGGATTTTGAGTACCTTGGTAGTGTGTTTGGGGTACACCTTGATGTTGTTGTTGAGGAATACCTTGATGATGCATTTAGGGTATACCTTGATGATGTGGAATTGGAGGAGTACCTTGGTAGTTTGTTTGGGGTACACCTTTTGTTGTGGTGGATTTTGAGGAGTACCTTGGCAGTGCATTTGGGGTACACCTTGTTGTTATGAATTTTGAGGAGTACCTTGGTAGTGAGCTTGGGGTACACCTTGTTGTCGTTGTTGAGGAATACCTTGATGTTGTGGAATTAAAGAACCTTGGTAATTTGTTTGGGGTACACCTTGTTGTTGTGGTGGATATTTTGTGATTACCCTTGTTGATATTGTGTGTTATTTGAAGGGTCATAATATGATGTTTTTTATGGCATGTATTGTCCTTGTGATGGTATGTTACCTTTTTGATCTATTATATTGTTACTTGATTTTTAGCTTTCAGCTGAAATCAGGTAACTTAGTGTTTATTCTTTTGGTGTTTTAGTTTAAACATTTTAAAAGATAAACCATAGTCTACTAGGTTCATTAATATGCATAAACGAGATTTTCAAGAACATATTGCATTTTATTCCAATGTTGCAAGTATAAAAAAATGAGAAAGTGAACCATATGTATTGCAAATGTAATCTTTATTGATAATCATGAGAGTATAAATGTCCCTCACAAGCCAAGGGACTAGCTATCCTAATGCTAGTAAAGAAGAAATCATACGCATATGGATAACAAAATTAAATTGAATATAACATGAAAAGGGACCCATCATTGCTTGGTGGAATGACGAATCCCATTGACTTGTCCTTGCATCATCTCAATCCCACTCTACTGCTCTACTTTTGGTTGACACCCTCCTCGTTGTTCCTAGGTTTTATGAATTGGATTAAAACAGTGTTGTTAGAGCAATGAAAGATCCCTGATAAAAATTATATGCAAAAAATCCATAAACGTGTGATCAAATGTCTACAAGCATTAAAACAACAGCATACCATAAGTGTCCCTGAAAAAAATAAAGGAGTGATCAAACACACCTATGATATGATTTGTTTATCTAACTATTTGTTCCTTGTGCAGACTTAGGACAAGTCGTATTACTGTTCCAATTTAGCTAATTACAACATGTGGGGTAAATGTGGCTCCCACGAGGGTAGAGCTCAACATGCTGCCCTCTGACATTTTAAAAGGGATAGGAAATCGAGCAACTTGATCAAATCAATGATAGACAATCCTATTAATGCATTAAATCAATATGGAATCACACCAGTTGATCAACTTTCATTATCAGATACAAAAGATGCAACACATAATTTAAGTTGTCAAGAGATTCATACTTCATCTCTTCATAATGAATCTATCATATGGCTTCCATCATGTCAAAAGGAAGGTACATTTTGTTGGACATGTCTTTCAATCATCTTAAGTGGATCCATGATCCATTTTATTAAAAGAAGTAAATGATTTCATAGATGCATCAAGCTCAATTATAGATGCATCGAGTTCAATTATGCATCTCTTAAATAACGAAGGAGAAATCAAGGCATGCCTGAAGCCATCATGAGGAATATGGGGCAGCAAGAAGTAAAAGTCCAAGGTGTTGTCAAGTACCTCTCACCTTAACCCTATTGGATAGCCACACATCACATAGGATGGTGAGATTTTAGGTCACCAACATAGGTGACATGTGTTTTCCCACTAGAATTAAAGTGAGGAGACAGTGTGTATTTGTTGCACATTATCAAAAGGGATGGAATGTTGTGGAAACCAAGTTACAAACGTGTGGGGTAGCAAGAAATTGTTGTGAAAACCATGAAGATTGGGGAAGTCAAAGAAGGGAGAATATATGCTACATTTCGTAGTGGGATAGCAACAACGACCTTTATTAAAGGGACAACAAGAATTAGTGAGCAATAGAAACTTTTTGTGCCAAGAGTTAAAGAAAAAATGAAGAAAAGAACATGGCGAAAGATACAAGTCTCCATGAGCCAAAGGGAGTATACATTGCTCACACTGAACCAATTCAATCATCATTGGAGGCATTGAATAGCCACTTGATGCTATAGGACAACAAGGTCCAAGAAGGAGATGTATTCAAAATGCATTCAATAGAAACTAAAGAAAAAATATCAAATAGTTAAGATGAGTCATTTTCTTTAAACACAATCATGTGAGGGAATGCCCAAGTGCTTTGAATGTGAGGATACAGTGTTCACTTACTATTAAAGAAAGAATTTTTTTGTTTTGCTTACTGAAGCAACTTTCTTTCATATGATAATCACATTAAGAGTTAAGTGGATTTGGTTCTAAGAGATCAAAGACATGCATGAAAAGGAATCATAATATGAGACAAACAATCATAATCATAATGGGCATCCTTTCAAGGAAAAGTGTTATCAAAAAACATCAATGACTGTCATGGAAGTTAGGGATAGTGGATGCTTCCATGCTACAGTTATCATGAGTTACAATGAGCATGTAGTGATGATTAAATCATGGGAGAAGGTTGTATGAAAAGCAGATTTCAAATGTTGGTGATGAACTAGAACCAGCCATGAGAGAGGAGATTTCCAATGCAACTTACAATATAGGAACAAAAGCCTGGTCTTCCTCAGAGCATAAGAGAAGCATGGAGATATCTTAAGGAGTTGAAGCTTCCAGAAGCAATGCCATAATTACAAACACAAGTTATAAATGTTGGTAGTGAGAGAGAAAGTGAGAGAGATTCTGAATAGAGTGATGGTGATGAAGATTGCATGAGGTATGGGATTTCCCCCCTTTGCAATCAACATTGGAGGTATTGCAGTGTTAAAAAAGAAATAGCACCATGCTTTTTTCCATTCATGAAATTGAAACAAGTAGATGAGCTACTCATATATAGCTTATTAGATGTCAATTTATCAAAAGTGGAGCCATGAAGATGCCAAGGTATCCATATGCTCACAAAAGAATATGCATATGAAACCACTATGGATTACAAGTAAGGCTGTTATTCCCATGTTGCATTTAAAAAAGAAAATACAATCACTTTGTAATGATAACAACATTTCACTGAACTAATCAATATACAAGCTTGTATAACACAATGTAGCAGCAATGGTGATTACAAATGAAACATGCAACATGATCTTCTTTTCTAGTCTTAACATATCAATCAATTGAAAGAATAGTGCATACAAGAGTAGCTCATGGTTACAAAAGTGCTAAAACCCCATAACAATTCTTATGCCCTATCATATCATGATGGAGATTTAGTAATGTTTGCTTGTTATGATCACTATTTTTATTCTAAAAGGGCCATTGTTATTTGTCACCTTGAAGATCTAAACCTTACCAGAGCAAAATGAAGATATGCAATTATATAGTGTTATTACTTAATAGTGCACAAAAGAGTCGGGTTTTATTAACATCAAAGACATAACAACCTCATAAGGGCTTCCATGAATCATAGTGCTTCAACTAATTACAAATGGGGTTAAGTGGATCTGGTTATGCTACATTTGCTTCAATTGAAGATGCTAAGAAAACACCTGATAGTGATCATGTTCTCCATGGCCAAACATTGGAAGTAAAAAGCTGGCAACTCCTAAGGGGGAAATGAAACCTCCTTCCAAGAAGATTACACACATATTTGTTGCAAGAATTCCACCCCCTGTTACAGAGGAAATTTTTCAAAAGTATTTTGAAGAATATGAAAATATTGAAGATTTGTACCTACCTAAGGAGCATGGTTCAAGAAAACATCATGGAATTGGTTTTATTGCTTTTGAGAGCTCAGAGTCTGTTGACTGGATTATGTCAGAAACACATGAGTTGGGTGGAACTACTAATGCAGTAGATCAAGCAACACTAAAGGAGGAAAGCTAAAAATAGAGGGAAAAGGTTTGGTTTGGTTTACACATGAAAGAACTTGTCTGGGTTTGTCCAAAAAATCTGCAAATACAGGAGTTTCATGAAAATGCCACTTGAAGAAACCATTTTTTCTTTTCAAACTCAAAACCCATTTGGGTTTTTTGAGAAATTTGCAAAATCAAGGTATGAATGGAAGCCATTCTATAGAAAAGGTTTTTCAAAACCTTATTTCTTTACATGGCCGTGACCAAAAGAGCAATTTTTTTTACAAAAGCTACAAACCTAGCTGGGTTTTTTTTCAAAAAATTGTAGAAAATAGAAGCTTTTAAAAATCTATCATTGAGTTTTGAAGAAAATCAAAAGTTAGAAAAAGAAACCATTTTATTTCTCTACAAGTCACGGCCTAAATGAAGCATTTTTTCTTCACAAAACAATGAACTACATTGGGGTTTTCTTCATTTAATCTAAAATGCTAAAGAAAAATAAACATTTTGCTTTATCTTTTAGGCTGGAGGCTCGAAACGAGATCTTTTTTCTCAAAAAACTAGAATGGAGTGGGTCGACAAAATCTTACTTGAGCTTTCTTTCACTTTTCCCTTCATCTATACAAGCCTTTGTCATATGAAAGGAACCTATATTTGAGCTTCAAAGCTTCAATAATGGTAGCTGTCTAAATGATAAATAACAACAAAAATGAGCAAGTGGAACAAAGTGGTCAGAGATATGCTTATGGCCACGGCTTTTTTCCCTCAAAATGGCCTTTAAAGAAATGGAAAATACATATTTGTATACAAAACCACAAGTTACCTATGATTTCATGTGTTTTTCATTAGAAAATTCCAAGAAAAACTAGTCGACATCATGTTTGCAATGATCTCTTTAAACCCTCATGGTAGAAGAGATTTCTTCTAGAAGGCTCAAAGAAAAAAATGAAATGCTTTCTGCCTTGTTTCATTATTTTGTTTAGGGTTTGAACCCTTTGGAAAGCTGATGGGATTTTTTCCCATTCATTTTAAAAAGTGAAAACACATTTTAATGTTTTATATGGTCGATGGTAAGTGCCAAGACTTAGGAATTTTTTTCCTTATTGAACATCATATGCCTTTTTAAAAAAATTTCAAGTCTGAATCATATGCCTTTGACATGTTATGCCTTGATGCCTTCAAAACTTTGAGAATATTCCTTCCAAGGAGTGTGGGATTCTTTTATTCCCACATAGGCCGAAATATGGGCCTTTTTTTGTCTTTAAAAATCATGGAGAATGTTGACCAAGTGTGTGGCCTTGAAGTGCAGGAGTGGAGGTGACTGTAATTTCATCAAATGCCTTGGAGGGGGTTTAAGATTTTGCTTGAATGCTTTACAAGCATTTGAAATATATATTTTGTTTTGCATCTTTTATCAATAGTAAGGTATGATTTAAGTTATTTGTAAATCACTTTCATTCTATGTCCTTTTTTATGCAAATGTAATGTAATTCAAAAAGGTGGTGGGGCCCTCTTGCATTCTGATTTAAAATGTAAAATAGCATGATTAAGTGGTGTATTATGGATCACTTAATCAAGTTATTATTTTGAATGCATATTAAAGTCTTTTGTTTTCAAAAGGCAACAAGGGTGTGGGTCAAATATGTTGTACACATGTGTGGGAGACAAAATGATGTTTGGCAGACATGAGAAGAGTGTGTGAGCTTGTTTTGACTATCTTGGAGGAAGTTTTGTCACACCTTCAGTGTGACCTTGGACTTAGCTTGACTTTTCTACATTTGGAGGACCTTTTGGAGGGGTTTTGGAAGCTTCCATTTTGGATTTTGTGTTGCTTCCAACCAGCACCTTCTAGATGGACATGTGTGAGGGGAGTTGATTGTTTTTGCTTAAGTAATTTCATCTTTGCATTTTGGAGTTAGTTCTTTCTTTCCAGCAGAGTGATAGCTTGGTTTTGTGGGTCATCTTTTTTAGCAAGAGCAGTATTTTAACTCAGATGGACTTGTGATACAGTGAATACTTTGAATCAATAAAATAGCGCATTTTACCTTCTCATTTCATGTTTTATAGTATGTTGTTAGTGATTGATCAGTTTGTTTTTGTGAAATTTATCTTTCCTTGCAAACTTGTCTCATGTTTAGGCATCTATTTAATAGAAAATTCATTGTTATAGGTTATAAGTTGTGTTAGTTAATAGTGTTGTTAGTTGTGAGACTTTTGTTTTCCTTCTAAGAGTCCTATATAGAAACCTCGTTATAAATTACTTATGTGAACTGCATGTGAAAATATTTTTTGTAAACAAGGTTTTATGATATTATTTTGAATGTGATAGGATGTTATCAGGTCTTAGTTGGTTTTTAGTGTATACCTTAGGTAGTTTCAGTTAATGTTCATGTTTTATGCATCTCTTACCCTTTTCCTTAGAACTCAGTTGTTAGGTGGCAACAAAAGGGGAGCCAACCCATAATCTAGAGGTTTGCTTTCAAATAGGACACCCACAACCTAAAAGCAGTCCCATGTTACATTCAAACCTGCTAAGTTATTTCATAGCTTGGAATTAGGGGTGCAAATTTGGATCACTAATAGTTTTGGCATACCCAGTGGGACAGGTGAACTACTTCTCAGTTCATTTTTATGCATTTTGTTACTACTATTTGGTGTGTACAACAGTAGTTTCAACATTTTGGAGGAAATTTTTCATCACACTTGGCAACTCCAGAAGGATATCAACTAGTTTCAAGTAGATAAAGTGTTGTTATGTACTTATTTTTAAAATCAGACCTAGTTTCTTGCTTTACCAAAAATTCCAATGAATTTCCAGTCTCTTGAATGAACAAATATGTCTCCATTTCATGGAAATATTTCATATTACCTACCATTCCATGAAAATCATTAATGTATGATCTCTTACCAGCCATATCACACCGAACAACTGGCTAGTTTTATTTCAAATAACCCTATGACAACAAGTTACTAGAATTCTCATTATGTTTCTCGCCCTCCCACTCCTGCTCAATCTCAGTATCACCTAGTATATTTACAAAACCAGCCTCAAGAAGGATATTTTATTCCAAAACAATAGTCTTGTTCTCATTTGCAGCCCCAAAATGCTGATGATATGGACATTAGCAATATTGACAATATATTACTATATTTCCATAGGAAGTTGGATGAGATCAATAAAGAACAAGAGTATCAAATGCAGTAGTAGGAGTTTGACATGCATCAGGAGGAATTAGCCTACCAGGCATACATTCAAGAGCAGGAGATGGAGATTCAAAGGAGACAACATGAAGAGTGTCTTGCAAAGTAGATAGCTACAAAGGAATTCCAATTAAGGTATGAAACCCAAGTAGCCCCTTCCTTTCCTAGTTTTAGCTCAATTCCTCCTGCAATGTTGAATCATCCTGTGAGTGAAGAGGTTCCTAAGTACAAGTTCCCTAGCTTTAGACAAGAAGAACTTGTTGATCCATTGAGTGACCCTACAAATGAGCCTTGTACCTGTAGGTTTCCAAGTTGGAAAGGGCCATCTCCTCTACCTTGTGAAGTTCCTCCATCTATCTTTTGGAAAAACAAGGAAAAACAACTGAGAGGGGGGGTGAATTAGTTTTCACAGATTATTAAACTTTTCAAACTTAACTTAACTTAATCTCATATCTAATGCATGAACAATAAACCATAAACAATCAATACATCAGAAACATAGAGAACACCAAGATTTTTTTACGTGGAAACCCTGTTAGGGGAAAAACCATGGTGGATGTTAGTCCACAATATTATACCATGTTAAAAGTATAGAGAAGAATAATGGGAATGCACATGCATTTAGGCACATTACCTAGAGCTCACCGCTCAAATACAAGAGGGATCCCTACCCAAAGAAGAGAAATATGGATTAGATCCGTAGGGTATGAACTGAGAAAATAGCTTCTCCAAAAGCCTGATTATAGTTTCGGTTAAGCACAAAAATACTCCTTCACACTTCGCTCTACCTTCTTCACACTTTGCTCTGCAATCGAATGATTAGAACATTATTCACACATTTTCTCTTCCTTTTCTCTCACACACTTATGCACACTCCAAAATTTTCTCAAACAATCACTCTTATATATTAGCAACATGAATTTCATCAACAACTTCATTGCCCAAAAGAAATATGAAAATATAAAACATGTATGCAATGTCGGCCCTAATTTACAAATAAATTTTCAATGCAAATCAAACACCATCAACCAATATTATTTTTTGACCCAAAAAAACATCCTCGAGCACGCCAAACATTCAAATTTTAATCTCCAAGGATCCACAACACGTTACAACCACCATGTCAGCCAAGAACATGAAAACCCAAACACACATGAGAAAAATATTCGACCATGAACATACCGATAATGCAGACATGCAAAAAAGATAGAGAATGATCTAGAAGCATCCACAAGCAACAAGAACCAATAGAGAAACATCTGCAACAACTAAAATTACTAGAATCAGATCAACTTCACTTAAGAATACTAACTAAAACCACATAAAAACTGTTAGAACACAACTGTTCATAACATGATCAAAACTTCATGCGGACCTCTAAAACTTCCGATGGATAAACTAGATACTATTAGAAATAAACCCTTTAGTCCACAATGATTGATAACCAACGTATTGAGCAAGACACCTTCATGACCTTTATTGTTCCACTAGCAACTTGCAACTCTTTCTTTTAACAATTTTCTCAATATCCTCAGCATATACAACCTTCAATACATCAATGCTAATAGTGTTGAAATCAATGAAAACCACATATTAGCAACACAGCCACAACATCCAAAAATATCTCCCTTTGGAATTGATGGCAACACATGATGTGAAAAACACCATCAACGCAACTCTCAATCAACACTTACTCCCCCTTAGATTCTAACTCTTCTTCCTCAACTTCTTCTACACGAACTTCACCCCACAAGGCTCTTCTCCCTAGATAATTCATAGTTTTTCACATGACTCTTCTCCCCCTTTGACATTAATGGAAAATATAAACATTATCTTCCCACATACAAGCTTTGAACCACATATTTGCACATCTGACTACTCCCCCTTAGTAGCAGCCATGGAAACATCAATCTGAATTAGAATATAGCTTTGAAGCATATGGATTGATGCAAGTAAATAAATCTCTAGTTCATATCAGGAGGGGTAATCACCCCTGGCATCCCTCTGAGATACTCAAAAGTATCCTTTGGAAATAGCTTGGTGAAAATTTCTGCAACTTGTTCTTTGGTAGGCACATACTCCAATTTGACTTCTTTCTCATTCACTTTCTCCCTCAAAAAGTGAAACTTGATTGATATGTTCTTGGTCTTAGAGTGTAGCACTGGATTCTTGGATATGTTTATTACACTTGAGTTTTCATAGTATATGGGAATAGGTTCATCATATACTACTTTGATAGCTTTCAACATCTGTTTCATCCATATCACTTGAGTACAATTATTTGTAGCAACAATATACTTTGCCTCAATAGTAGATAGGGAGATGGAATTATGCTTTTTGCTCAACCAAGACACCAGCTTCTTCCCTAGGAAGAAAGCACCACCACTAGTACTTTTCCTATCATCTACATCTCCTGCCCAATCCGCATCAGTATATGCACTCAATGTAAGATCACCATCTTTAGGATACCAAAGCCCAAAATCAACTATTCCTTTCAGATATTTGAAGATTCTCTTTACAACAGTCACATGAGATTATTTTGGATCAGCCTAAAATCTAGCAACCATACATACAACATTCATGATGTTTGGTTTGGTCTAAGTTAAGTAGAGCAATCCACCAATCATTGACATGTATCTTGTTTTATTTTCCTTAGGAGAATCATCATATGTGTTAACTTGCATTGAGTTAACATGGGTGTACCAAGAGGCTTTGAGTCTTCCATGCCAAACTTCTTCAGTAACTCTCTCACATATTTGGAATGAGATATGAAAATTCTATTGTCTAACTGAGTGACTTGCAATCCTAGAAATAACTTCATCTCTCCAATCATACTCATTTCAAATTCACTTTTCATTTTATTAGCAAACTTCATACATAAATCATCATCTCCTCCAAAAATAATGTCATCAACAAAGACTTCAATAATCAATCTTTATCATGATCCAAATTAGAATACAAGTTGTTGTCAACAGTACCTTTATTGAATCCAAGCTTCAGTAAGTATTTATCCAGTCTAGCATACCAGGCTCTCGGGGCTTGCTTGAGTCCATATAGAGCTTTCATCAATCAGCAAACCATGTCTTCCTTTTCAGTCAATTGAAATCCATCTAGATGTTCAACATATACTTCTTCTTCTAACTCACCATTCAAAAAAGCTAACTTCACATCCATTTGATAGACTATATAGTTCTTATATACAGCATAAGCAAGAAATAATCTTACAACTTCAATTCTGGCAATACGGGCAAAGGTTTCTTCAAAATCAATACCTTCCATTTGTGAATACCCTTTACATACTAGTCTTTCTTTATTCTAGATCACTTCACCTTGTTCATTTAGCTTATTCTGAAAGACCCATTTAGTACCAATCACATTTTTATCTTTAGGTCTAGGAAAAAGAATCCATGTATCATTCTTTTCAATCTGCATCAGTTCTTCCTTCATAGCTTCCATCCAATATTCATCATTGCAAGCTTCATTGACATTTTTGGACTCAGTTTTGGAAATCAAGCAATACTATTTTGCAATCCTTCTTCTAGTCTGCAAAGCTTTATTCTTGTCTCCTATAATTTGATTCTCTGAATGATTCAATCTCACATACCTCATAGTTTTAGGATTCACTCGCACTTCTGGTTCTGCTATTCTTTCTTTTGTACTTTCACTTGTCTCTCCTTCTTGACTTTCTTGATTTATCGGAACAACTTGAACTTGATTTTGTGTATGATCATTCTTCCCTGTTTCTGAACTATCTTGCTGGTCATCTGAATCATATCCATGGTATGTAGATGATCTAGCAGAGTCCTCGTCAACTCTGACATTTGCACTTTCAACCATTTTTCTCAATCTTTTGTTATAGCACCGGTAAGCCTTGCTCTTGGTAGAGTAACCTAGAAAGATTCCTTCATCGCTCCTTGCATCAAACTTTCCTATGTCCTCATCTCTCTTAATGTAGCACTTGCTTCCAAAAATATTGAAATATTTAACAGTAGGCTTATAACCAAACCATAGCTCAAAAGGAGTCTTACTAGAAATACCATTAACATTTACCCAATTTTAAGTGTATCATTCTTTTCAATCTGCATCAGTTCTTCCTTCATAGCTTCCATCTAGTATTCATCATTGCAAGCTTCATTGACATTTTTGGGCTCAGTTTTGGAAATCAGACAATACTCTTTTGCAATCCTTCTTCTAGTCTGCACACCTTTATTCTTGTCTCCTATAATTTGATTCTTTGAATGATTCAATCTCACATAGCTCAGAGTTTTAGGATTCACTCGCACTTCTGGTTCTTCTATTCTTTATTTTGTACTTTCACTTGTCTCTCCTTCCTGACTTTCTTGATTTATCGAAACAACTTGAACTTGATTATGTGTTTGAGCATTCTTCCCTATTTCTGAACTATCTTGCTAGTCATCTGAATCATATCCACCGTATCTAGATGATCTAGCAGAGTCCTTGTCAACTCTGACATTTGTACTTTCAACCATTTTTCTCAATCTTTTGTTATAGCACCAGTAAGCCTTGCTATTGGTAGAGTAACCTAGAAAGATTCCTTCATCATCCTTGCATCAAACTTTCCTATGTCCTCATCTCTCTTAATTTAGCACTTGCTTCCAAAAATATTGAAATATTTAACAGTAGGCTTATAACCAAACCATAGCTCAAAAGGAGTCTTACCAAAAATACCATTAACATTTACCCAATTTAAAGTGTACACAATAGTGTTTACAACTTCTCTCCAATAGATGTGAGGCACATTTCCTTCAATCATCATTGTTCTAGCAGGATCCAATTTTTTTTTGTTCTTTCTCTTTACAACTCCATTTTGTTGAGGGGTTCGGGGAGCAGATAACTATCTTTTGATTCCATGCTCTTCACAAAAATAATTGAACTCCCTGGAGGTGAACTCACCACCTTTTTCTCACCTTAGGCACTTTATCTTTAGACTTGTCTCATTCTCTGCCATAGCTTTGAAACTTTTGAACTTCTCTAATGCTTCACATTTTTCTCTTAAAAAAGTAACCCATATCATCCTAGAGTAATCATCAATAAGCAAAATAAAATACCTTTCTCCTTGTAGACTTCTGATTCTGTAGGGACCACATAGAGCAGTATGCACCAGCTCCAGTATTCCATTAGAATGATGCTTTTTACTTTGGAAAGAAACTCTATTCTATTTACCCATCTGACATTCCTTGCATATTGTATTAATAGGCTTCACTAGATTAGGTAGATCTCTTACTACTTGAATGGAGCTTACCTTGACAATGTTATCAAAATTCACATGACACAGCCTCCTATGCCATAACCAACTTTCATCTACTTGAGTAGTTAAATAACTTATATTACTAGCACTCAGGTAAAAAATATTACCTCTTGTCTTTGTACTTGAAGCAATCATATTTCAAGAATTTCCAAGTATCCTGCATCTTCCATCTTTGAACTAAAGATCATAACCCTTGTCCACCATCTGTCCAACACTCAACAAGTTATGCTTTAAGCCTTCAACATAAAGGAAATCATTAGTGTTATGTTTACCACCAAGACAAATAGATCCTCTACCATGAATCACACCAACATTGTTATCTTTGAATCTTACAACCCCACCATCATATTTCTCTAGACTTACAAATTTTCTTTTGTCACCAGTCATATGATGTGAGCATCCATTTTCAATAACCCACTCATCCTTTTCTTCAATTCAGGTTGCAAGAGCTTTCTCAACTTTAGCAGATTCAGTAGCCACCAGACCATTTTCCTTGATAGCAATGAAAACCTATTCATCTTCATTTCCATTTTCTTTATCAGATTCTTCATCAGTCACACCTTCTTCAGCAAAATAACACTTCTTTTGAAATCTAGGTTTGTAAGGCTTAGACCTAGGAACTCTTTCAGGACACCTTGAAGCAAAATGACCTATTTTATTGCAAGAGAAACATTTAATAGGAAACTTTCCTTTATACTTACCTTGTCCTCTGCCTTCTTTCTTCACAATCAATGCTTCCAGCTCTTCAACCTCTCTTTCTTCTTCTTCAAGTTGTTTCATCTCTTCCTCATACTTGAATTTTTTTCTAGAACTTTCTCTCGGATCATATCTTTGCATGTTTCTTTCGGATACAAAATCCTTAAACGCAAATTCAGTCTTAGGGGCAGAATCACCAAATTCACTTAACTCAAAGGCAACAATTTTACCAATCATCATATACCTTGTCACATTTGTTACTGATATGAACTATTCAATAGCATGATCCTTTGACTTGTAGGAGGGAGGAAATGATCTGAGCACTTTAGCTACAATTTCTTGTTCATCCAGAATACCACCGACACATCTAATACCCATCACAATTTCATTTACTCTTTGCATAAAAGAAGAAATATTTTCATCTCCACCCATCTTCAAATTTTCATACTTGATTTTCAAACTTTGTAGCTTAGCAAAATTCACATGTACATCTCCAGCTTCGTCCACATTTCATGAGCTATCTTTAGACCTATCACATTTGTCATTTTCAAATCTGTTAGAGCACTCAACAAAGCTTCCATAGCCCTGATATTATTCTCAGCTTCTTTGATCTCATCAAGAGTGGAAGGACCATTCTAAGGAATAGTATATTTTTTCTTTGTACTCTTCCAGAAGGGTTCACCTAAACACCTCAAATGACACTCCATTCTAGCTTTCCATAGAGAGTAGTTTGTTCCATCAAATCTAGGGTTGTCCTTCTTGTATGATGCCATCTCAGATCACCTCAATATTTTAAACTTCTTCAAAGGAACTTTCTCTAATAACAATTGTTGGAAAAATAAGGATAAACAATAGAGAGGGGTGGTGAATCAGTTGTCATAGATTATTAAATTTTTCAAACTTAACTTAACTTAATCTTACATCTGATGCATGAAAAATAAACCATAAACAATCAATACATCAGAAACACAAAGAACACCAAGATTTTTTACATGGAAACCCTGTTAAGGGAAAAACCACGGTGGATGTTAGTTCACAATATTATACCCTGTTAAAAGTATAGAGAATAATAATGGGAATGCACATGCATTTAGGAACACTACCTAGAGCTCACTGCTCAAATACAAGAGGGATCACTGCCCAAAGAAGAAAAATACAGATTAGATCCACAGGGTATGAACTGAGAAAATAGCTTCTCCAAAAGCTTGATTATAGTTCCGGTTAAGCACAAAAATACTCCTTCACACTTTGCTCTACCTTCTTCACACTCTGCTCTACAGTCGAATGATTAGAACTTTATTCACACATTTTCTCTTCCTCTGCTCTCACACACTTATGCACACTCTACACTTTTCTCAAAAAATCACTCTTATATATCCACAACATGAATTTCATCAACTTCATTGGCCAAAAGAAATATGAAAATATAAAACATATATGCAATGTCGGCCTTAATTTACAAATAAATTTTCAATGTGAATCAAACATCATCGGCCAATATTATGTTGCGACCCAAAACAACATCCTTGAGCATGCTAAACATTCAAATTTTAATCTCCAAGGATCCACAACACGTTACAACCACCATATCAGCCAAGAACATGAAAACCCAAACACACATGAGAAAACTCTTCGACCATGAACACACCGATCAACACAAACATGCAAGAAAGATAGAGAATGATCTAGAAGAATCCAAAAGAAACAAGAACCACAGAGAAACATCCGCAACAACTAAAATTACTAGAATCACATCAACTTCACTTAGGAATACTAACTAAAACCACATAAAAACTGTCAAAACACAACTATTCATAACACGATCAAAACTTCACGCGGACCTCTAAAACTTTTGGTGGATAAACTAGATACTCTAAAAAATAAACCCTTTATTCCACAATGATTGATAATCAACGTACTAAGCAAGACACCTTCATGACCTTTACTGTTCCACTGGCAACCTGCAACTCTTTCTTTTAACAATTTTCTCAATATCCTCGACATATACAACCTTCAATAGATCAATGCTAATAGTGTTGACATCAATGACAACCACAACATCCAACACTATCATGCAATTGGAACCATGCTCTAACATCCATAAAGAAAAGGAAGAGCAGACCCTTGGCCAACACAACTCACTCAACATGGAGAAGACTAGAAATATAAACTTGTTGCATTTAGCTATGGAGGAATACAAGCTACAACTATAAAAGGCTAAACATGAGAATATTTATCAAGATGTGTTTTGCAATGTCGTAGCTAATGATCCTCTTACTATTGTCAAGGATGGTGAAATTGTTCCAGCAAGACAACAGGTTGAGGAAGTGAAAAAGGTTGTTACAAAGGACCAACCTTCAGTTTGGATTGATGAATTGCATGCTTTTGTCGATAAGGATGAAGATTCAAAGTAGCAAGAAGAAATCAAGTAGTATGGTAAGTTGAAAGTTCAAGAATCAAGAAAACAACTTGAAGAGGCTAAAAAAGGAGATGTAGGTCATGATTTCATAGCTTCATTTGATGATCTTCCATGTTTCATTGAGAATGATGAGGAGAGCATAAATTTGGTCATAAGTCAGCAATATGAGGTTGAAGGCCTTGAGGTTTTATTTCCTCAAGAGAGTTGCCATGAGCTCAATATTAGTCCTCCCACACAAAAATGTAATGAAAGGCATGAAGAGGATCTGTTTCAAGCTGAAATTGAGTTTTTCTACTCATGTCTATATGCTATTCCAACATCTTTGGAGGAAGATTATCAAGAAGAACAAGAACAGGAAGTGGAGGTAACCATGTTCAACCCCTTTTGTATCAATAAATCAAAAGAATCAGACATGGACCCAAAGGAAGAATGTGGTCTTGGTGGGGATGAGTTTATTCTCTCAAATCAAAAAACTCCCCATGAAGTTGATTTGCTTAATCTTAGTGAGCAACCTCCTTTCTAGTGTATAGAGGAGCTTGAGGTTTTTGCATTGATTGAAAGTGTGCTGGAAGAGGCTATCTCATTGTTTGGATATTTTCCATCCTCCTTTGAAAAGGAAAATTTTGATTTGGGTATTCAGGAGGTTGAACTGCATGCAAATATTGTTCAAGTTGAACAAGAGCAAAAGTGGGATACTACTCTTCAAGACAACATCAAAAAATCAATTGGGAAGCAAAGCTCAAGCTTCATTCATTCTAGGGGTTTCCCAATTAGATACTTGGCTAGTTCAGAGGCCACTAAAGTACCAAAGGTCATGCTTACACCCAAGTGCAAGGATACAGTTGGAGAAGAAGCTAATTTTGGAGTTGCAGCTGAAGGTGATCAAATTCAGCTCACCTGTCCAGCTCAAGAAAACAATAGGCACAATCATT
This sequence comes from Sequoia sempervirens, assembly GCA_007258455.2. Lineage (NCBI taxonomy): Eukaryota > Viridiplantae > Streptophyta > Pinopsida > Cupressales > Cupressaceae > Sequoia > Sequoia sempervirens. Next base: position 92,090,774 of record VDFB02047230.1, read on the forward strand.
TCCAAAATGCAAGTGAGTTTATTTGCATCTTTCATGAAAAATTGCAACATTCTATTGAATATATGCATGTGTTTCATGTTCTCTCAGCAATACATAATCATGTAATGCATCAGTTGCTGATTAAAAAAGGGTTTTATTTTGCAAAGCCTGTCAATGGTTTTGTTTGACCAGCTCCTTTGCTAGTTAGAGTAGGTTAGAGTAGTTTCATTTCAAATGCTTTTCATTTTTCCCTAAGTGTTGTTTTGCATAGTTAGGTGTTATTTTTCATTCTGCAATGTTGGGTTTTCAATAAGTTTTCAAAGTGTCTCATGTTGGTTTAGTGAGTTACAACAACATACAATGTTGTTTTCAAGTGGTGTTAGCCTTTAGATGATCCTATTCCCAATGGATAAGCTTTAGGAAATTGGTCGAGATGTTTTGCAGGAAAACATATAGCAGATGTCGCCAAAAATGTTACCTGATTTTTAGCTTTCAGCTGAAATCAGGTAACTTAGTGTTTATTCTTTTGGTGTTTTCATTTAAACATTTTAAAAGATAAACCATAGTATTCTAGGTTCATTAATATGCATAAAAGAGATTGTCAAGAATAGATTGCATTTTATTCCAATATTGCAATTATAAATAAATGAGAAAGAGAACCATATGAATTGAAAATGTAATCTTTATTGATAATCATGAGAGTATAAATGTCCCTCACAAGCCAAGGGACTAGCTATCCTAATGCTAGTAAACAAGAAATAATATGCATTTGGATAACAAAATTAAATTTCATATAACATGAAAAGGGACTCGTCATTGCCTGGTGGAATGATGAATCCCGTTGACTTGGCCTTGCATCATCTTGATCCTACTCTGGTGCTCTGCTTCAATTTTCCACCCTCCTCACTACTCCTAGGTTTCCTGTATTGGATTAAAATAGTATTATTAGAGCAATGAAAGATCCCTGATAAAAATTATATGCAAAAAATCCATAAACGTGTGATCAAATGTCTACAAGCATTAAAATAGAATCACACCATAAGTGTCCCTGAAAACAAGAAAGGAGTGATCAAACACACCTATGATATGCTTTTTTTATCTAACTATTTGTTCCTTGTGAAGATTTAGGACAAGTCTTATTACTGTTTTGATTCAGCTAATTACAACATGTGGGGTAAATGTGGCTCCCACGAGGGTAGAGCTCAACATGTTGCCCTCTGATGTTTTAAGAGGGATAGGAAATTGAGCAACTTGGTCAAATCAATGATAGACAATGCTATTAATGCATTAAATCAATATGGAATCACACCAGTTGATCAAATTTCATTATCAGATTCAAAAGATGCAACACATAATTTAAGTTGTCAAGAGATTCATACTTCATCTCTTCATAATGAATCTATCATATGGCTTCCATCATGTCAAAAGGAAGGTACATTTTGTTGGACATGTCTTTCAATCATCTTAAGTGGATCCATGATCCATTTTATTAAAATAAGTAAATGATTTCATAGATGCATCAAGCTCAATTATAGATGCATCGAGTTCAATTATGCATCTCTTAAATAATGAAGGAGAAATCAAGGCATGCCTGAACCCATCATGAGGCACATGTGGCAGCAAGAAGTAACAGTCCAAGGTGTTGTCAAGTACCTCTCACCTTAACCCTATTGAATAGCCACACATCACATAGGATGGTGAGCTTTCAGGTCACCAACATAGGTGACATGTGTCTGCCCACTAGAATTAAAGTGAGGAGACAGTGTGTATTTGTTGCACATGATCAAAAGGGCTCAAATGTTGTGGAAACCAGGTTACAAACATGTGAGGCAGCAAGCAATTTTTGTGAAAACCATGAAGATTGGGGCAGTGAAAGAAGGGAAAATATATGCTGCATTTCATAGTGGGATAGCAACAACGACCTACATTAAAGGGACAACAAGAATCAGTGAGCAATAGAGACTTTGTGTGCCAAGAGTTAAGGAAAAAGTGAAAAAATGAACATCGTGAAAGACACGATAAGTCTCCATGAGCCAAAGAGAGTATACATTGCTCACACTAAACCAAATCAATCATCATTGGAGGCATTGAATAGCCACTTCATGCTACAGGACAACAAGGTCCAAGAAGGAGACGTATTCAGAATGTATTCAATAGAAACTAAAGCAAAAATATCAAACAGCGAAGATAAGTGATTTTCTTTAAGCACAATCATGTGAGGGAATGCACAAGTGCTTTGAATGTTAGGATACAATGTTCACTTACTATGAAAGAAAGACAATTTTTTGTTTTGCTTACTAAAGCAACCTTTCTTTCATATGATAATCACATTAAGAGTTAAGTGTATTTGGTTATGAGAGATCTAAGACATGCATGAAAAGGAATCATAATATGAGATAGACAATCATAATCATAATGGGAATCCTTTCAAGGACAAGTGTTATAAAAAAAAATCAATGACTATCATGGAAGTTAGGGATAGTGAATGCTATGCTATAGTTATCATGAGTTACAATAAGCATGCAGTGATGATTAAATCATGGGAGAAGGCTGTATGAAAAAGCACATTTCAAATGCTAGTGATGGACTAGAACCAACCAAAAGAGAGGAGATTTCCAATGCAACTTACAATATAGGAACAAAAGCTTGGTCTTCTCGTGAACATTAAGAGAAGCATGGAGATATCTTAAGCAATTGAAGCTTCCAGAAGCAATGTCATAATTACAAACTCAAGTTATAAATTCTGGTAGTGAGAGAGAAAGTGAGAGAAATTCTAAACAGAGTGATGGTGATGAAGATTGCATGAGGTATGGGATCTGACCCCTTTGCAATCAACATTGGAGGTATTGCAATGTTAAAAAAGAAACATCAACATGCTATTTTTCATTCATGAAATTGAAGCAAGTACATGATCTACTCATATACAGCTTATTAGATGTCAATTTATCAAAAGTGGAGCCATGAAGATGCCAAGGTATCCATATGCTCACAAAAATATATGCATATGAAACCACTATGGATTACAAGTAAGGTTGTTATTCCCATGTTACATTTAAAAAGGAAAATACAATCACTTTGTAATGATAGCAATATTTCACTGAACTAATCAATATGCAAGCTTGTATAACACAATGTAGCAGCAATGGTGATTACAAATGAAACATGCAACATGATCTAATTTTTTAGTCTTAACATATCAATCAATTGGAAGCATAGTGCATACAAGAGTAGCTCATGGTTACAAAAGTGCCAAAACCTCATAACAATGCTTATGCGCTATCATATCATGATGGAGATTTTGTAACTGTTGCTTGTTATGGTCACTATTTTTATTCTAAAAGGGCCATTGTTCTTTGTCACCTTGAAGATCTAAACCTGACCATAGCAAAATGAAGATATGCAATTATATAGTGTTATTACATAATAGTGTACAAAAGAGTTAGGTTTTATTAACATCAAAGACATAACAGTCTCATAAGGGCTTCCATGAATCATAGTGCTTCAACTAATTATAGATGGGGTTAAGTGGATCTGGTTATGCTACATTTGCTTCAGTTGAAGATGCTAAGAAAACACTTGATAGTGATCATGTTCTCCATGGCCAAAAATTGGAAGTAAAAAGCTAGCAACTCCTCAGGGGGAAATGAAACCTCCTTCCAAGAAGATTACACATATATTTGTTGCGAGAATTCCACCCTCTGTTACAGAGGAAATGTTTCAAAAGTATTTTGAAGAATATGAAAAGATTGAAGATTTGTACCTGCCTAAGGAGCATGGTTCAAGAAAACATCGTGGAATTAGTTTTATTGCTTTTGAGAGCTCAGAGTCTGTTGACTGGATTATGTCAGAAACACATGAGTTGGGTGGAACCACTAATGCAGTAAATCAGGAAACACTAAAGGAGGAAAGCTCAAAAGAGACCGAAAAGGTTTGGTTTGGTTTACACATGAAAGAATCCATCTGGGTTTGTCCAAAAAATTTGCAAATATAGGAGTTTCATGAAAATGCCACTTGAAGAAACCATTTTTTCTTTACAAACACAAAACCCATCTGGGGGCTTTTGAGAAATCTGCAAAAGCAAGGTATGAATGGAAGCCATTCTACATAATTTTTTTTTCAAAACCTTATTTCTTTACATGGCTGCAACCAAAAGAGCATTTTTTTTACAAAAGCAACAAACCCAACTATGTTTGTTTTCAAAAAAATTCAGAACACATAAGCTTTTAGAAAGCTATCATTGAGTTTTGAAACAAATGAAAAGTCATAAAAAGAAACCATTTCTTTTCTCTACAGGCCGCGGCTTGAATGAAACCATTTAATCTAAAATGCTGAAGAAAAATAAACATTTTGCTTTATCTTGTAGGCTGGAGGCTCGAAATGAGCTCTTTTTGCTCAAAAAATTAGAATGGAGTCAGTTGACAAAATCTTACTTGAGCTTTCTTTCACTTTTCTCTTCATCTATACAAGCTTTTGTCACATGAAAGGGGCCTTTATTCGAGCTTCATAGCTTCAACAATAGTGGTTGTGTTAAGGACAAATAACAACATAAAAGAGAAAGTGGAACAAAGTGGTCAGAGATATGCTTATGGTTGTGGCTTTTTACCCTCAAAATGGCCTTCAAAGAAATGGAAAATATAGATTTGTATGCAAAACCACAAGTTACCTATGATTTCATGTGTTTCTCATCAGAAAATGCCAAGAAAAACCAGTTGACATCATGTTTGTAGTGATCTCTTCAAACCCTCATGGCAATAGAGGCTTCTTCCAACAGGCTCGAAGCAAAAAATGAAATGCTTTTTGCCTTGTTTCATTATTTTGTTTAGGGTTTGAACCCTTTGGAAAGCTGATGGGATTTTTTCCTAGTCACTTTAAAAAGTGAAAACACATTTTACTGTGTTATATGGTTGATGGTAAGTGCCAAGACTTAGGAATTTTTTTCCTTATTGAACATCATATGCCTTTTTTCAAAATGTTCCAAGTCCTAATCATATGCCTTTGACATGTAATGCCTTGATGCCTTCAAAATTTTGAGAATATTCCTTCCAAGGAGTGTGGGATTCTTTTATGCTCACATAGGCCGAAATATGGGCCTTTTGTTGTCTTTGAAAATCATGGAGAATGTTGACCAAGTGTGTGGCCTTGAAGTGGAGGAGTGGAGGTGAGTGTAATTTCATCAAATGCCTTGGAGGGGTTTTAAAATTTTGTTTGAATGCTTTACAAGCATTTGGAACATTATCTTTTATTTTGCATCTTTTATCAATAGTAAGGCATGATTTAAGTGATTTATAAATGTAGACACGAAAAATATACCAATTGGAATTGCACATCTAATCCCGACTACTAACACCGTTTCATCCTAAATCATCCCTCGGTCTAACCATTTAATCGAATACCATGATTTGATTAAATTCATCAATTTTCCTCCATTAATTAAATAAATCATTTATCTGATTAAGTCATTCTCTCTTGTTAATTAAATCAATCAATTTGATCTAATTATCTCTATTTAATTAAATAATTTGTTTTATTTGATTAAATCTCTAAAGTCATCTTATTAAATTAAATAAATTAAAACCTTATTTGATTTAATCTAACATCACCCCTTTTAATTAAATAAACCAAAAATATTCATTTAATTAATCCTTTTATCATATTCTTCTCATATTTGATTTAAATTAATCCATAAATCTAAGTCAAATTTGTCACTTCATATAATCCCTTATTAAATTAATTAACCTTTGATTAATTTAATCCTCATTCATGTCCCATCCTCTAGCTTTTGCCACTTGCACATGAAAATAGATTTAATTAATTTATTAAAACTCTATTTACTCTCAACATGGCATAATGGAGGAATATTCTCTCAAATTTGAATTCAAATCCAAATGGACTTTATCCTTCCAACAATACATTTATTTCATCTTTGCATTGAGCTAAGTGACATTTAAGACATTCCTTTTCCCTCTTACATGTCATTTCACTAATTTCAAATTCTACCTAAATGCATTTATGGGCACATTCATCAAAATGTGCACATCCTCCATCCATCCATCTCTTGACAAGTGGCACCTTGCCATTGGTTGAATGTTAGTCCCACATTGCTTCATTTTGGGCATTTCTCCATCCTATCATTCTATAAATAAGAGGCTTCTCTCCTCATTTGATCATCCATGAATCCACAATTTGAGCAAACGTACTATACTCAAATCCACACTCAAGCGTTAGCACTCTCATCCATTTTATCAAGATAGCTAGGTTATGCAGGTTTTTCATCATGGAGCATGTTTTGAATCTTCATCAAGTGGATCACTATTCATCACATATCAGTCTTGCATCATAGGAGTTGGGAAAGGGACAATTTCCACATCAAATTGGCACCAACTCCCCCAAGAGATTAAGAGTTTTCTTTGTATTTGAATAGGATTTAGTATCGTTGATTTATGCTTGTTTGTGTTCTTCTTTTCATTCCTTTTCTTTTACAATTTGAATGGGTTTCTTGGGGAATCATGATACTAACTTGCATTTGATCTAATTTAGTTTTTGTTTCTTGTGTTTGTGTAGGTTTGGGATCTTGGTTCACATTTTGGCGCTAGAAGGAGGGCTTGAATTTGAAAATTTTCAAAGTTTCAGAGTGCTGGAACTTAAAACAATTCTGGGTTGTGCTCAAAAGGACTCAATCCTCTTGTTGTCCAACTTTCAAGCAAAACGGAGCTGATTTGTGAAAGATATGAAGGTTTTTATCTTGTAGCCAGAGCATAATGTTGGGAAAAATAATAGATGCATTTAAACTCTGTATGCAAATTTAAAAAAAGCTAGAAACTTAGATGTCGCAACTTTCTAAAGTTTTGTAACCTAAGTCGCGGCTTTCTCAAGTTTCATAACCCAAGTCGCAGGTTTGTCAAGTTTCGTAACCTAAGTTGCAGGTTTATCAAGTTTTGTAACCTAAGTTGCCTATTTCTCAAGTTTCATAACCTGAGTCATGGCTTTCTCAAGTTTCGTAACCTAAGTCGCAGCTTTCTCAAGTTTCATAACCTATGTCGTGGCTTTCTCAAGTTACATAACCTAAGTCGCGGCTTTCTCAAGTTTCATAACCTAAGTCATGGGTTTGTCAAGTTTTGTAACCTAAGTTGCGGGTTTATCAAGTTTCATAACCTAAGTTACCTCTTTCTCAAGTTTTGTAACCTAAGTCACGACTTTCTCAAGTTTCATAACCTAATTCATGAGTTTGTCAAGTTTCGTAACCTAAGTCGCGGGTTTATCAAGTTTCGTAACCTAAGTCGCCTCTTTCTCAAGTTTTGTAACCTAAGTCGCTTCTTTCTCAAGTTTCATAACATAAGTCACAAGTTTGTGAAGTTTTGTAACCTAAGTCATGGGTTTATCAAGTTTTGTAACCTAAGTTGCCTCTTTCTCAAGTTTCATAACCTGAGTCGCGACTTTCTCAAGTTTCGTAACCTAAGTCACGGCTTTCTCAAGTTTCGTAACCTAAGTCACGGCTTTCTCAAGTTTGTAACCAAAGTCACGGCTTTCTCAAGTTACATAACCTAAGTCGCGGGTTTATCAAGTTTCGTAATCTAAGTCACAATTTCTCAAGTTTCATAACCTAAGTCACGACTTTCTCAAGTTACATAACCTATGTCGCGACTTTCTCAAGTTACATAACCTATGTCGCGGCTTTCTCAAGTTACATAACCTATGTCGCAGCTTTCTCAAGTTTTGTAACCTTGTCGCAAAATTTTCAAGTTTCATAACCTCCTCATTTAATTATTGTAACAAGTGTTTTTAAACACTTTGGGAGAAATTATAATCCAATTTTTAAGGCTTTGCTATCGTCAAGTTTTAGGACAATATAATTTTCATTTGGGCTTAAAAAGAAAAAATCAAAGGGCTTAAAAAGAACTTTAGGACAAACTTACTAGAGTTGGTTTTGAGATTTAACAATTGAACAAGGAAATCTTCACATTTCCTTTGGTGCTTAAAAAGAAGTAAGTATTGCTTTGTGGACTTAAAATGAACAAGTGTTTCTTTGTTTTGTAATTACTTACTCAAAGTAATATCATTAAAAGGACATATGCGCTTCTCTCGTGCCTCACGGTGATCTTGAGAATCAAAATACCTTTTGGTGACATTAAGTTGCGTAAATAATTACCCAAACACATTTCAATTTGGGTTTAAAATTAAACATATCTTTGTGAGTGTGAGTGGAACATGTTGCGTGTGTTCTCCCTTTATTTCTAAACAAAGGTTGATCGAGCTATGAATATGTTTTCTTGCTTTTTTTTTTAATCTTAGAGGGCCTGCCTTGGGGAAAAAGTACTCACCCAAGGGAACAACCCAACCGGTAACACTCTAAAGCCAAGAGTATTTCTAGCTAGGATATAAAAGTGGGTACTGGAACAAAGGTCAGTATCACACGGTTCGCTCTGACGAGAAGGGAAGCAATGGTCTCTCGCTTCGATGGGTCAACTCCTATTAACTTAAAGTATGAATTAAAACCCTTGTTGTAGAAAGGCCAAAGTCCCTATCTATTTGTTGGTGCAAGAACAGTCGTTGTGAAGCCACCCCACACTTTTATGGTTTTTAGTAGAAATGGAAAGTATGCCATGGGATTTTTATGGGTACTGATGCTTGGCTTCCCTAAGAAGTGAGTGTCGTGGAGGGGAGCCAGTGGGGTCAAGCATCTAACCATTCACTAAAAATAAGCATAGTTGGACTTGTCCAAGTGGGGACTCAACAAATAAAGTCTTTCATATCCATAGGATTGTGCTTGTTCTTGGTTACATAACACTTTGCTTGTTCGAAAACATTGGGAAACAAACATTTAACATTGGTGTCAAAATTTCAAACCCTTTAGGAAGAAAATACAATTGACCAAATTTAAGTGTTATTGCTTTCCCTAGGGATTATATCCTTAGAGGTTTCTAAACACTTAATTTACATCTCAATTTGCTTGCTAAAATCAACAATACGCAACTTTTGCCTTGAATTCATCAAAGTTCCACATAATATACCTTATGGAATAAGAAGAAGTTAAGACATTAGACATCTAGTTTCAAAAATATAAGCAAGAAAGTGTTTGTGGTAAAAGCAATTCATTAATCAAGATGAAATCAATTGAACCCCACACATGTGCTTGTTTATCTTTTGTCTTATGGTATTTTGAGCAAACATTAATCTTTTGGTTTAAAGTACTCTTAGGGAAAATCATGTTTTTAAAAACCTTGGTCTTGTAAACAAAGTCCCTCTTAGGTCCCTCTAGGATCAAAACAACCAATCATTTCATCCATCTCAAACATCAATCAAATCCCATCTCACAAACAACTCTTAGAACCTTGGAAAAATCATTCATACTAGACTTTTGGTAAAATCCTTCAAATCAACATCAAAAATCACCTTGTTTGGCTAAGTGTGTGTGGATGAATCCTTCTTCATACACTTAGTTAAATTATCATCTTGTGGACAAGTTTATTCCAAGACAACATCTAACCTCTTGGAGTTTATGAGTTCATTATCAAATCCAAATCCAAGAATCCGAATCAAAATCAAATCCAAATCAAAATCAAAATCAAATCCAAAATCAAAAATCCAAAAGTCCTAAAGTCTAGTATTCCTCCAAGGTTCTTAAAAGTTCAACACCCATATCATTCACCCCTTTCATCCTTCATCTCATCATTGGTCCTAAACACCTTAGAGGTCACTTTTCCAACAAGATCAAAAAACAAGAATAACATGGAATATAAACTTGCTCCATACATCATGAGTAATCCAAATCAATTGAACTTTCAAAGCCTTACAATGGTGATTGATTATCAAAACTTGCATTTATACAATCCGTACATAGGATCATTATCTCCCACAAACCTCAATAGTACAAAAAATGTGAGTATTCCCAATCTAAATTTGAAAACCCTTTGGTAGATTTAAATCCAAGTCCAAACTTACAAATCTATCAACCAAATACTCAATGCATAAGTCTTTAACAAAACAACATTATCCCACCAAATCCATACATGCCAAATGTGAATATACCAAGTACAATTTTTCCAAACATGAACATTTCAAATCCACACTTGGTAAAATTTTGGATAGATATGTTTGCAAATCACACGAATGTTGTTCAAAATCCATCACACCCATATGTACCCCTCACCTTTCATAATGACCCATCATCGTCATCATTTCATGCGACACCACAAACCTCTCTCCCTACGACCTCACAAGGAGAAGGTTACCTATTTGGACCAGGGGGAATTTTTGATCAAACATCATCATTTCCCCAAGGGAGCATGCCACTCACTTTCCCACCACTCTTTCCATTAACATCTGTATCACCACTTGGTTTGGGGCTACCTTTGCCACCACCGCTCATCCAAAACATCATACCAAATCCTCCCCCCTTGCCATCAATATCGCAACAACAGATGGTAACCATCCCCATAGCACAAGCAACCAACACATCATCTATCATCCCTCAAAACATGGTCTCTCAAGGACTAACCATATCGATCGCACCATCCACCACTTAAATCCAAATCATCAATACGATGGTACCTCTTATCACCACAACAAGCACTATTCCAAAAACACCTCCACCACCACCACCACCCAAACCAAACACATCAAACCAATACAACATTTCATTGCAAGCTGCCTAGCAGGCTGCTTATCAGAAGGCACTCCAACAAAACCAAAACCGACAAGCTACACAACTAGCTGCTCAGCAAGCTACACAAGCTGCTCAAGTTGCCCAAGCCACAATACAAGCCCAACAAGTACAAGCCCAGGCTCAAGCGCAAGTGCAAGCTCAAGCCCAATACCAAGCCCAACAAGTAAAGGTTGTTCAAAATCCCAACAAAATGTTAATGACTCCGTGTATCAATCCAAGTCAATGATCACATGATCAAGACCTTTCCATCAACGAGCACATTGAAGATGTTTCTACCTCATCCAATGATCAACTCACCATACATCAAGAGCCACTTTTTAGTGATCTATTTCAAGGAGTGTTAGAATTATTTGATCCCATTGACATAACTTACAATCCATCGACCAATGATCATATTGAAAATGTCTCTACATCGCCTTATGAGTTAGAGGACATATCTCAAGAATTTATTTCAAAGCATGATCAACATCTTTCACCAAGGTCTAGTAATGGTCCTTTCCAAGACATGTTGACCCCCTTTGACTTCATGATTACAGATATTGAAGGAATCCTCAACTTGACACTTGGTCCAAGTCCACTCAAATATCAAGAGGATATTGAACCACTTACCATGACTAATGACGATATCCAAGAACCCTTTGAAAGAAATCCATCCTTTGAAATTGACCCATGTCAAGAACTTGATCCAAAGCATGTCGAAAGCAATTCTGAAATCATTCAAGATCAATAATTCGTATCTCCAAGATACTACAATGATCTAATGGATACTCTCCTAGCTATACAAGATGATCGTATCCACATAGCATATACTCCTCCATCTACCCATGAGATGCTTTCTATGGATGGACACATAGATGATCTTCATTTAGAACATGATTCCCTTACTCCTGACATTATTACACAAAAAGAGTAGGTTATCGATTCCTATAGTCAAATTGAGTTGTCAACATCAGGATCAGATATATCCCAAATTCAGATTGAGGACATCATGAAAAAATATATCCAACATTATCCACTCAAGGAATAGGTTAGAAAGAACATGACATTTTGGAGTCAATAGAGCAAAAAATTGAAACGTCATTTGCAGTGGTCATCTATCAGAGCATGCTTACTAAACAAGACATCTCAAAACAGGCAGAATCAAGGAACAAAGGTGCTACTACCACCATACTGGGGGCAACTATGTCTCAAGCAAATGTCAACATAGAGAACACAAAGAAACCTTATGATGAAATTGATGCCAATACTGCAACCAACCTTCATCCACCCATCACCCCATCCACAAATTGGGGCCAACATCAAAATAAGAATGTAAATCAAAGCAAGAATAACATCATTAAAGGAAAAGAAGTAGCGAAGCATGAATGAAAAATCAAATACAAGTGCATACCAAAGAATACAAAGAAATATTATCCCTATCAAACTCCATTAGTCAAAGAAACTATGGGGAAAAATAAAAAAGAGAAGAGTATCCATCAAAGATGTCCACGCAAGAAAAATTAGGCTTCCCAAGTGACGTACAAAGTATATCAAGAAATTGGTCCTAATTCCCCACACTTTCGTATCCACTCATCATTGTTCATCTTCCCAAGTTTGGAGAGTCAAAGGTTCCAAACTATTAACCAATCCATCTTTTATTCCTAAACACACTCCATCCACATCTCCACGCATGATATCCAATTATCACATTGACCATGTATTGGCAATGACCCTTCATTATAAGGATTCATAAAGCACTCTATTGCGATGTGCGCATAAAGACAAAGTTAACTCTAGTAATAACAAAGCAGATCAGGAATCTCAAAAGTTGTATTCAAGTGCACGTATCTTGGAAAAGCAGCTTCTTCAAGCAGGATATCGACGACACATTATGATAGGAGAATCTACATCAACACCGCAAGGTGATTCAACATGAGCTTAAAATATTTCACAGAAAATACAAAAAAAATCAAAAAAATATGAAAATAAAAAAAAACAAAAAAAGTATTGAAAACAATAAAGAAAAAAATCATCCTCTAGTGAAAACCACTTCAGTGGTACTTTGGGTAGGTACCATGATGAAAACCTGGAAAATAGGTGTCATGTGTAGAATCGAGCATCTGCGTGTGCCACTTCAAGTGAAAGCATCTCATCTTATCCATAATAAATCTGACATCCCATCCATCTCATCCATAATAAATTCATGCATCCATGAACCATTTATCCAATCCATTTTCATCCATCTACATCCGTAGTCAAAATTATCTTGATCTTGATGAAACTTTGGTGTACACTTTACACTTGCTTATGGTAGACATCTTGACATGGGTCATTTTCATTGATCCTATCCTATCCAACGTTCTCTGAGCCATGAAATATTATCCAAATGAGCATTCTTTATCTAAACACCGTATCTTATCGCAAGATAATCCTTGGCATCCTTTGCATGCTTACCATATCCATCCATCCATACATATATCCAAGCATCCACCCATGGCATTCCATACATTGCTAGACACTGGGGGGAAGATATGTACATATTTATTTGAGAATAAATCTTGATCTATATCCTCCAACTTATGTGGTGATCCAAACATTGGCAAACATAAAATCAAATTGGTCAAAGCATTTGTGAGCCAAAATCCAAATCACTAGCCTAGGGCATATTTTGACAAGAAGACATTCCTTATCAATCTTCATCTTTCATATAAAATCAATCCAAACAATCAATATTAGTCGCATCTAATGTGTGCTTCAACATTGCATCAAATCATTCAAACAATTTTGTTCTAAAATCAAGCTTCAAAATCCTAGTCAATCAAATCTGATCAATTCCTCATCATCTTGGGATATCCATCCTAATCCTCGTGTTGCTTAACACTATCCTTGCATTGTTGTGTATCCTCAACAATGTTATCATCATCAATCCATCAATCCAATCAATCAACCCTAGCTTGGTTTTTAGCAAAATCCTAAACAAAGCACTGATATTGTCACGCATATCCATATCCAAATCATCAAAATCATACGAAAAATCTAAAACACATTCAAAAAACCAAGAAAATCCAAAAACACTCAAAAAATCAGAAAATGTCAAAAACATGCTATCTGAACTATGTCGTCTCTGAGCTTAAACGTAGGAAAGGATAATATTTGATCAGCCCCTGAAACACAAAATCCAAAAACATTCATAAAATCTCATAAAATCTAAAAAACATCCAAAAAAAAAACCAAAAAAAAGAAAATTTCATTCGTCTCATTTCGCTTCACCCACAATAATCAATCATCCATAATAAATCAATCGTCACCTTCATCCTTTGGAAAAACAAACAGAAACAACCACAACAATCAGCAAAAGCAAGCTTCAAATGTAAAATCAAAAGCAAACTTCAAACTTTTAAATGCAAAATCAAAATCCTAATCATTTGCAAACATGTCAGTCAACTTTATATCAAAAGCCTATCAATCAACTTATCAACCCATCATCATCCTATACAATGCATGTCCTAGGATATATCGTTCCGATAATGGGCATCATTTTGGATATCACTTTGGATACTTATCCTAAACAAAAACACATCCCTTTGGCTAGCGGTATTGAAGAACATTGACTTGTTTGTGTGCTTGATCTTTTCTTTGATTTATCTTATTGTGCTCATTCCAATGACCTCTCGATGATGTCTAATCAAAACAATCTAGAGAGAAAGGAATGGGGCAATGATCATTATCCTTTTGTCTTATGTGCTTGTTGGACGTTCTTGTAATATAACCTCAGCGAATACTTGCTTTATTAGGTATGTATGGTGGGTGTTTTAGATAGCTTGTTTACCACATAGGAAGGCTTTCCTTCCTATGTTTTGGTCTGAAATGTCTGAAGTACCTGAAGTGCATCCTAGTAAGGTTTTCGTATGTTAGGTGTGAGCAAAGATACTCCTATCTGATTGTCAAGTCAAAGTCCATCACACTAGGTACAACACCATCCTGGTTCTTTATACCTTGATGCATTGTACCTATGTGTGTTATCAAACATAAGGTAATTGGCCCTTCGAAAACCCTAACTCCTTGGCAAGTAATCATCATCGTCATCTTCTCGTGTCTTGTTGGAATCTCTTGTTGTCTTTTCTTCTTACTTCCCTTTGTGCTAACATAGTACCATGACAGTTAATCATAAATCATCGCCATTGCATCTATCTTTCATCCACAAACCGTCAGCATACTGCATAATGCATATCATATCATATAGAAAGCATTAATCATTTCGCATGCATTCATCCCCATCATTGCATAATGTAGATTGGTTATTCTAGGCATCTCATAAACCATACATTTATCATCCATTTGCATAATCACAAAACCATCATCATATCATATCATGTGCATCCATATCATCCATAACATCATAATCATCTCATTTATATCATCTGTCATGGTACACAATTAGGATCAAATGTGTGTAATATATCAAAGTAGACATGAGGTTACCCATGGCTGATGACTATCTACATCATCAAATATTTCTACATCAAGCATTCGAGTTGAACTAATCTTGAACCTCTTTTTCATGAGATCACCTAAAAAGTTGAAATTTTCATCCGATCTCTCGAGGGGGCAATATACCGACGTAATTCTTCATTCACTGGGGCAGCAGTGGGGCATCCAAAAAAAATAAAAATTAGAGAATTTTGAATTTTGATCGAGACAGTTTATTCTTTGAATCAATGCAATGAGTACTTTGCTTCAAAGAGGGGAAAAATGTAGACATGAAAAATATACCGATTGACATTGCACATATGATCCCGACTACTAACACCGTTTCATCCTAAATCATCCCTCAGTCTAACCATTTAATCAAATACCATTATTTGATTAAATTCATCAATTTTCCTCCATTAATTAAATAAATCATTTATCTGATTAAGTCATTCTCTCTTGTTAATTAAATCAATCAATCTGATCTAATTATCTCTATTTAATTAAATAATTCATTTTATTTGATTAAATCTCTAAAGTCATCTTATTAAATTAAATAAATTAAAACCTTATTTGATTTAATCTAACATCACCCCTTTTAATTAAATAAACCAAAAATCATTCATTTAATTAATCCTTTTATCATATTCTTCTCATATTTGATTTAAATTAATCCATAAATCTAAGTCAAATTTGTCACATCATATAATCCCTTATTAAATTAATTAACCTTTGATTAATTTAATCCTCATTCATGTCCCATCCTCTAACTTTTTCCACTTGCACATGAAAATAGATTTAATTCATTTATTAAAACTCTATTTTCTCTCAACATGGCATAATGGAGGAATATTCTCTCAAATTTGAATTCAAATCCAAGTGGACTTTGTCCTTCCAACAAGACAT
Organism: Sequoia sempervirens; assembly: GCA_007258455.2. Taxonomy (NCBI): domain Eukaryota; kingdom Viridiplantae; phylum Streptophyta; class Pinopsida; order Cupressales; family Cupressaceae; genus Sequoia; species Sequoia sempervirens. The sequence continues at coordinate 92,106,771 of VDFB02047230.1, forward strand.
TTATTTCATCTTTGCATTGAGCCAACTGACATTTAAGACATTCCTTTTCCCTCTTACATGTCATTTCACTAATTTCAAATTCCACCTAAATGCATTTATGGGCACATTTATCAAAATGTGCACATCCTCCATCCATCCATCTCTTGACAAGTGGCACCTTGCCATTGGTTGAATGTTAGTCCCACATTGCTTCATTTTGGGCATTTCTCCATCCTATCATTCTATAAATAAGAGGATTCTCTCCTCATTTGATCATCCACGAATCTACAATTTGAGCAAACGTACTATACTCAAATCCACACTCAAGTGTTAGCACTCTCATCCATTTTATCAAGTTTATAGCTAGGTTATGCAGGTTTTTCATCATGGAGCATGTTTTGAATCTTCATCAAGTGGATCACTCTTCATCACATATCAGTCTTGCATCATAGGAGTTGGGAAAGGGTCAATTTCCACATCAAATTGGCACCAACTCCCCCAAGAGATTAAGAGTTTTCTTTGTATTTGAATAGGATTTAGTATCATTGATTTATGCTTGTTTGTGTTCTTCATTTCATTCCTTTTCTTTTACAATTCGAATGGATTTCTTGGGGAATCATGATACTATCTTGAATTTGATCTAATTTAGTGTTTGTTTCTTGTGTTTGTGCAGGTTTGGGATCTTGGTTCATAGTAAATCACTTTCATTCTATGTCATTTTTTATGCAAATGTAATGTAATTCAAAGAGGTGGTGGGGCCCTCTTGCATTCTGCTTTAAAATGTAAAATAGCTTGATTAAGTGGTGTATTATGAATCACTTAATAAAGTTATTATTTTGAATGCATATTAAAGTCTTTTGTTTTCAAAAGGAAACAAGAGTGTGGGTCAAATATGTTGAACACATGTGTGGGAGACAAAATGATGTTTGGCAGACATGAGAAGAGTGTGAGCTTTTTTTGACTATCTTGGAGGCAGTTTTGTCACATCTTCAGTGTGACCTTGGACTTAGCTTGACTTTTTTGCATTTGGAAGACCTTTTGGAGGGGTTTTGGAAGCTTCCATTTTGGTTTTTGTGTTGCATCCGAAAAGAACCTTCTAGATGGACATGTGTGAGGGGAGTTGATTCTTTTTACTTAAGTAACTTCATCTTTACATTTTGGAGTTAGTTCTTTCTTTCCAACAGAGTGATAACTTGGTTTTGTGGGTTATCTTTTTCAGCAGGAGTAGTATTGTCACTCAGATGGACTTGTGATATAGTGAGTACGTTGAATCAATAAAATAGAACATTTTACCTTCTCATTTCATGTTTTATAGTATGTTGTTAGTGATTGATCAATTTATTTTTGTGAAATTTATCTTTCCTTGAAAACTTGTCTCATGTTTAGGCATCTATTTAGTAGAAAATGCATTGTTACAGGTTATAAGTTGTGTTAGTTAACAATACTGTTAGTTGTGAGACTTTTGTTTTCATTCTAAGAGTCCTGTTTAGAAACCTCCTTATAAATTACTTATGTGAACTGCATGTGAAAATGATTTGTGTAAAGAAGGTTTTATGAGATTGTTTTGAATGTGATAGGGGTATGTGCAGGATCATGATGGGCCAAAAAGTGGTGATATGATGGGTATGTGTAGGGTATGTGGGTGACGACTTTTTTTTTTACCCAAAATTGATGAAACAAAAAGGGTTTTTAAAGGAGATTCTCAGCTTTCCAACAATATAAATTATGCTTTACTTTGAATTTAATAAATAATTATTATTTATTTTCTATTTAAATTATGACTAAAGTCCTGATTGATAGGCTGATTGAAAAACATCTATAGCTTTCAAACGGTATCACATTTTTTGAATCAAACATATGTCACATTCTATGCTTCGCATACTATAAGATTAAAAAAAAAGAATTTCATGAGGTTTTGACCAAGTTAAGGTGGTCGACATACGAGTTTTTATATTTTTTAAAAGTTGTAATAAAAAATCATAATTAATTATTTACTTGGAAAAAATTTACAAAAAAAAATGCATCATATCGAGACATGAGTCCTCTACTTATATCTAAAAGCTCACAAAAAAATATTATCATTTTATTTTGGTTAGGGTGGTTAGACAGACACCTACTTCTTATTTTTTCCCTGAAATTTAAGTACTACTGCATTGAAATTTCAAATTTTCACCAAATAGATTTTTTATTTTTTAAATAAACCTAGTAGTTTAGAAACTACATTCAATTTTCTACAGATTCTATTCTTACATATTTTTGAAATAATATAGATAACTTATTCAAAATTTTACGTCAAGTTTCCTAACTCTGATTTTTCTTAATTTTTCGCCACTTAATGGCTTGTTTTTTCCATGATGATCCTGCACATACCCATAGCTATTATCAGGTCTTAGTTGGTTTTTGGTGTATCACCTTAGGTATTTTTAGTTAATGTTCATGTTTTATGCATCTCTTACCCTTTTCCTCAGAAATCAGTAGTTAGGTGGCATCAAAAGGGGAGCCAACCCATAATCTAGAGGTCTTCTTTTGAATAGGACACCCACAACTTGAAAGCAGTCCCATGTTACATCCAAACCTACTAAGTTCTTTCATAGCTTGGCATTAGGGGTGCAGATTTGGATCACTAACATATATGTTGTGGTGTTCCTATTGGAAGGATTCTCATGTTCTACATAGTTTTGTATGGTGGTAGGTTTTGAGTTGAATTTCCTTTGTATTGTTGAGCTACCACTACTTGCTCAATTTGTGATGGTTGCCTAAATAATGGGTTATCATAGGTTGTGATCTAGATTGATCAATGTTTTGTGAGAACAAAGGTGGTACCTTGGGATCCACTATTGGTTTTGGTATTTGTCTTACCACTATTTGATCTCCTAATGGAATGAGATTAGGATCCTTAAGAATGTCCACATTAAAGACTATGGGTAGTTTGGCACCACTTTGTGCTAGTGCAAGGAAATACGAGTTTGTGTTCTTCCCAAACATTTTGTCCATAAGTTTCTACATATTTGGATCTTGGGAGTACTCCAAGATCTTTTCGTTGGTAATTTCCTCATCACTATCATATTCTTCTATGATGAAATTTTGAGAACTAGGAGGTTGGTCTTTCCTAGAAATCATGTTTTGATGTTCACAAAATATTTCATCCTCACTAGGTGGTTTATTTTGTGTAGCTTTAAATGTGGGTTCCATTTGAGGAGTTGAAAGTTCATTTGGATTATAACCCCATGATTCCCTTAGTAGTGGTGTTTTTCTTGGGTGTACTAGAAATACTCTTGTTGGCTTCCATTCTTTTTCTGTGTTGAGATCTCGTTGTAGTCATAAACAAGTTCAAGACCTTGGTGAATTTTGTGATCACTAATTATGAAATGGGATGGTGTTCTTTTTGGGGATTTTTTTGTTAAAATGATGTATGGAGATGACATGTGAAAAACCTTTTGCTCAAAGGTTTTTGATGGTTTTCTATGGATTGTATGTTTGATGCTCAAGAACCTAGAGTATGAGTGATTTTGGTGGATGTTTTGATATGATGCTAATCTTAGGACACAAGGTGTACAAGACTTGGACTGATATTTTGCTATGTTTTTAGAGAATATATTAATATTCTACTTGAACTAGCCTTGATGTTACAAGAAAATATTGATGTTACTATCCTAGAAAATGAGAGCAAGAGGATAATCCAAGTTGTGTTTGATTTGTGTCTTAAAACTAGGTTTATGTTTTGATTTGCTAATGGATATGAAAAGATGATGATATGATTTTTTGTAGGTCTAATTGTTTGTATTTAAAAGGATGATGGATTAAAAAAATTCAGAATGATTTTGATTTGTACCAAAATAAAAGACAATAGTGGTTTTTGTTTAGGATATTAGCGACAATTTTTAGGACAATAACAGTTGCTTTTTTAGAACAACTGCAACAATATTAGCAAAAGCGGTCTCTATTTTAAATTTGTTACTAGTAAATAGAGAGGACAATAGAATTTTTTTTGATAGAAACAGTGAAAAATTAGGATGACAGTGGAAATAATTTGGAACAAAAATGGTAGAAATGATAGTAACAACTCTTTTTCCGAATTTTCCAGTTTCTTGATAGCAATTTTTTGGATAAGTTTACAATTTTGAGATGCTTGTTTGATCAGATATTTTGATAATTGTGTTTTAGATATATCAAGTGATAAAGAACATCAAATAAAGTGTGTAAATTGACCGTATGTTTCAATGATAAGAGGCCAAAATCAGCCCAAGTTTAAACTAGTAACAACATCAAAAATATTTCAAGCAATATTATCCCTAAGGTAGATGGGAAATGGAAACACTTTCAGGCCCACAACTTGGAAGCTCCTTCAAATCAAGGGTAGGGACACCCAAAGGGATGTATACACTTAATTCTTTTGAGAGTGGACAGATAAGAGCCTCCTGGAATGGAAGGATAACCCAAATCACCCTTTCCTCATAAAGCTAAAAGTAGCTTATGATAAGCTGGGGATTTCTCTCTCAACTCAAGGGATTTCATATGGTGAGTAAAGTATCTTCATGGTATAGTGAACATCCCTTGCACTAAATCATGTATCTAAGTAGAATATCTCAATCAATAAGGTGGTAAAACTACCATAAAGTTTTTAGTTGCTACTCAAGGGACTAACACCTTGCGAGCACACAAAAAGCCACTTAAGGATTTAACCACTCCTACTAGTGGCACTTATATGCAAAGGTACCTCCCCATTCTGAATGACATTTTCCGAAAAAGGCTAACACCAATGAAATCTTGACTTTTTCCTAAAATATTTATATAGCAGCTTGAGGGAAACTCTACTTTGGGTTGCCTTTGAGTTCTCCTTTCAGGATATGTCTCTTAGGTAGGCCTGCTCTAAAGGTAATGATGAAAAAAATGATTAGGATTTATCCAAAGTTCTTTTCATTACCCAAGATTTTCCAAAGACACAAGGGGAGAGGATACACACTTGGTTTTCCAAACACGATGAACACGGTAAATAATTTATAGCAGTTTCATTTTAAACCCAAAAGTGAAGTGTGTAAAGATAACAATTAATTTTTTAGATATACCAACATTAAATGTTTGAGACTTCAAGCAATAAATTCCATAAGGGTGGATGCATGAAGTTGGGTTACACTTTTGTGGCCAACTCCAAAAAAAAGTTGAAAATGACATAATGCAAGTGCGTTATAACATGCTAGCATTATGTCATTTTAAAAGAAAAAAAAAGTGAAAGTGATTCATTTTCTCTTGTCTATTTTTCTGCTCTACCCACAGCCAAAAACCCTCATTTTCGTGCTCGCGTTCTAGGAGGAGGCATTCTACAAAATTCATCAACAATAGTTGCTTTTCCTTTGTAAAGATGGCACCACGATGACGAAGAGGTGCAGGAGGTAAGTATTGTTTGCTATTTATTTTTAATTTCTTAGTTTCAAGTTGATTTTGTTTGTTTTAGGTTATATTTGATTGTTTTTTTTAATTTGTAAGAGATGCAAATGATCCTGCAAATCCTCAAAATCCTCAACAAGAAGAACAAGAAAATCCTCCTCAACAAAATCAACCTCCCCCACCAATCACTCAACACGCTCCTGACACTCAACAAAATTTGAGTGAAATTGAGAACAACAAAAAACAAATTGAGGATCTTATCAGTAGGTTGAGTGATCCAAATGCTTCAACCACAGAAAGAATGACATTAGAAAATTCAATGAAAGAGATGTTAAAAAATGTAGATTCAATAACCCAACAAATAACGGGATGGCAAGATAGGAGGCAGGTAGCTAGGGCATATTATGCAGATAAACTATCATATAAACAAGTAAAAGATTTAAAAATTACTAAAGGTGATTTGTGCTCTTTATTCACTAACCCTAGAACAAATCAAAATCTTAGCCTCAATGTGAAGAGATTTCCTATTCATTGGTGCCACCACCAAGAGATTAGGAACCGTTTTTATGATAGGTGGTACTTGGTCTTCAATTACCCACCGTGCAACAATTGTGAAGTCCCCCAATATTTTCTTCGGAAACTATATAGTGAGTTCGTATTGAACCAAATCCAAAATTATTTTGATATGAGGGAGTTCCAAGGGAGAGGTGGGGGTTTAGCTTAGGCTAGGCCCGGTGCACAGTCGGATCCTGCGCGGCAAGGGAGACGACCTCTCGCTAGGTTGCCTCGTGAGCACATTGTTATTCCTGTCGTTGTGAAGGAGAGTGTCAATGTAGAGACATTGCAGGCGATCAACACTTTGACCCAGAATGTCATCCATAATACTAGTCCTATTGTACAACGCCATCCAGGAGAGTCTTCAGGTGGTGGCCTTCGAACCCATGTGTGTCAATCTTGCAGGCCGACTTGTTCATATGACCCCACCGACACTCAGGAGGCTGCTACGTAGGATCTGTATGCTGCTACGCAGGATGTGTATGCTGCTACGCAGGATCCGTATGCTACTATGGGGATGGAGAGGCCAGCTAAAATTTTGCATCATGCATATGGTATTGATAATCAGGTAAAAGTCAGCATGTTCATTGAATTTAATTTATTAAATTTTGATTCTGAAATGCAAGATTAACTAATTTAGTTTTATTATTTTAATAAAATTACAGGGTCATAGTGTTGAGACTGGATACACCGGTCCTTCACCTACTTATTTCTATAGGACACCTATCAATGGGGTATGTAACTAGTAAACAATTATAAATTTATTACATGTTAATAGCATTATTTTATGAATGGTATTTTAATATGTGATTTTGGATGTTGAACAGGCTAATATTGGAGGTTTCAAGCAAAAACATCCTAGTTCCAGTGGATTTACTCAAACGTACATGGAGGTAATAGACTAAAGAGAACTTAACTAATGAATTCTACTTAATAGATTTGTGTAGTTTATATTCATATTGTTGGTTACGTTGCATTACACATCATTCAAACTCAAAGCATTACTTCAAATTCCATAACTAATAACTAGATGTTGATAGATGACAAAATTTCAACTGTACAATATAGTTGTTTAGAAAGTCAACATAAGTAGCATGCTGCAATTACTTCACATGGAGGCATGTGCTTGTAAAGGTGCACCAACACAAAAAACTACGGATGCTTGGAAAAAATATATGAAACTGTAATAGTAAGCAATATCATAGACAAGGCAGTTAGTGATGCAGTGCATCATATCAAAACACTCAATCATCATGGTACATCTGATGTAGAGCATCCACCAAACACCATCAACATCATTTATTCAAGGGATTTCAATCCCAAATAGAATCAAGAGAAGATCAAATATAATTTCATCAGAGATCTACTTTTCATTCAATCAAAATCTACTCAAATTCTCTTAGCCATTCCATAGGCCATCATTCATCATTCCACTAATCAGTATTCTAATTGACTCATTCAAAGAAAAAACCATATTAAAGAAAACTTTGACTTTATCAATTAGATTCACATCATTCTCAGCCACCATAAAAACAACATAAACCTGATTATTGACACTTGAACAATTCATCCTTTCATTTATTCACCAAGGCAACAAATCAACTAAACCATACCTCACTATTATCAGTCCATTATCAAGCACTGTACTCACCATATTTTGACTGCAGTAGTCTATTTACAGGTTACAAACTCCTGCTACAACAAACTCTTGATTATCATCTTGTGGTTAATCACCAATTTGCTCAAAAGGCTTCATAATATTCACCCATCCAACCATCAAAGTCACCAAACCTGTCATATACACCTTAAAAAAATTTAGTAACATCAATCATATCATTAGTTTGATAGTAACCAAGCACTCAATATCATCCTTTCTAATGTTTAAACAAACATCTTTGTTTTGATCAGACAATATCATATTCCTCTAGTTGGTCTGTCAACCATTGAATCAGGTAGTTACATTCCTATCTCAAAGCTTGTTAAAAAACTCAATGCACATTTAGAAACTCTTTCTAGCACATCACAACATATCAAAGTTCTTAGAAGTTTTACCTAAAGAAAATCATCAGATTTCAGACTGTCCTTTGAAGAAAGGCTAGTAGATTAGGCCTATTTTACAAAGGAGACCCCTTCAAAACCATTCCAAATCACCCAAAACCTCAAAATAGTCTTCAATCATGTCTTATAACTCAATATTTCACCATTTATAGGGATTGCAAACCATGAAAATGTTTTGATCCAATAAACCCTCGTTTATAGGGTGTAAAAGTACAAATCAAGGAAGGTTTTATGAAAAATACTCTTACAAACCTCTATTTCTCTAGCCACCACTTGGAACATGATTTTTTATGTCTTCCAAGACCTTCTACATTATTTCCAAGCCTCTGTGAGCTTTATTTATTCATGACCCATGACTGTAGCATCACTTTGTATAGGAAAATCCTCTATTTTCCAGTGTAGCAACAACTCCACCATAGTATTCTTTCTTTTCCCTGCACTTACAATCATCAAAACATGCAAAAAATCCTAACATTAACCTACTCCACCAATTTACTTGACCTACATTGGTGGAGTAGTGAATAAAAACCCTATTGGACTCTCAAACTTGCTTCTAAAAGGACTCTATCGGGCACTAAAAACTGCCTCTTATTCTTTTGTTTCCTAAAACTAACCAATTCCAACTCTTAAAATTGGAAACTAACTCCTCTTTACATGTATTCACACTATGATTTAACTTTGGGTGTTCCTAAATTACCAACACAAGAAAACAAAACAATGGAGTAATGCTACAAACTTAGAAACAAGGAATTTTTATTTCAAAATCTAATTACAAGAACACAAACTTCTGCTTTTTCTTGCCTTTACATTCCTTTTAAAGATATTTCCTTTTCCATAACTGTCTTTCTATCGGTTGAAACTACCCCTTTTAACCCTTAATATGCCTGATTTCCTTGTTTTTGTCAATTTAACAACTTTTAACAATATTACATTATTGCATTGTTTGCATTTTCCCACTTTGACCACCTAGAACTTACCCATAACCTTAAATACATTCAAATAAGACCTCATATGACCTTGAACATGCTTTACATAATTTTTCCATGACCTTTTGTGTTTGAATCAATACAAATTTGAACACTCATCCCTTTTGCAAAATTGAAAAGTATTTGATGACCTAGGTGCTCTTGCACCAACATCTGACCCAATTGAATCAGGAGAAGATCAAATTGAATAAGCAACTAAAATTTCTCTCTTTTCATCAAAAATCACATTGTTTCATTTGCAAACCACAAGGCAACAACAAGCCAACTCATTTCAATACTTCTTATCATCCTCAAGCTTCAAACATTTTATTTATCAACAAAAATGACTGATCTGTGCACAAAAAACCTAATTAGAGTCACTAAACAATCCACTCTTTCATCATTCACCAAGGCACCCTTCCACTCAATTTTCTTTACCTAGGAAAAATAACCAAAAAACAATCTTTCATGTTACAACCTATATCCATCAAATCCTAACACACCTTTTTCATCATCAATTTATCTAAATTCAAAGCAAAAACTTGATAAAGAGCTCTGAATCTTTCAATTCCTTAAACAACTCACCAAATTTTCACTTTTACCAACTAGTTCCTCAAGACCAAGATACTACAATCAACCATTTACACCTCAATCATTTCATCTAACTTCCAAGACATTACTCACATCATGTTTTTGACTAAAACAAACTTGGTTCATATCCACATAATACTAATTTATCAAATTCATAAGTTCTTATGTAGTCAAATTACCATTTCCACCTAGGGACATATTGCTACAACATATCAAATCATCATTTTTTTCCTCAAGGCCTTCACCAAACCATTCACACACCTTTGATATCTTCACATTGATGGTTCTATGCCAAAATAAATATTTAAATCTCTATATTTATAGAATTACACACTTTTACAGTCTTACCACCATTTTTCTTGTAGGTCACATATCCCTTAATCGAGTGATTCCTTTCCATTCACTTTGTATATCCACATTCCCAATGTACATTCAAGAGCCTTTTTTAACACATCATAACATATCAAAAGTTCTTAGTAGCTTGTCATAAAGAAATTACTAGATTCTTGAATTGTTTGCTGGAAAGGGCTACTAATTTAGGCCTAAATTACAAATAAAGTGCTCATAGTTTATCACCAAAATACCAAAGGACTTAAAAGAGTCATTCATCATGTCACAAAACTGAAGAATCAAACATTTTTAGTGACAGAAAGGCTCCATAAATCACTGTTCCAAAAAACCCCTATTCTATCCACAAATCAAGCCCTACAAAGGAGGGTTTATTGCATAAGGTACTTACAAACCTTAAATAATCCTGCCATCACCACAAACACCATGGAAATAGCCTACATAAGCTTTAGAAATGACGCAGAGTGGTATGGAAGGAAAACTCATAATCACCAATGGAAAAGTCACTCCACTAAATGCTTCTCTCAAATACTCTTATGAGGAGTCCTAAACTCCACTATTCTTTAAGAGATCGACCCCACACACCTAGGGTTAACAACTCAGACCACTCACAAAGCTTGAAAGCATTTGGATCATGTCTCATTAAGTCAAAACAAGGTTTAACAACCCTCTAGCACTTAGGTTTCAACAAACACACATCACTATGGTGACTTAGACCTCACTCTCTCTTAAGGCTTGCAGCCCTTGCCCAGTAGGATAGTCAGAATAAAAAACACAAGGAAGACTGTTAAGACACCAAACCTATGGATTTAGACCCCTAAGATGGACCCCTACAAGTTTCCAAAACCCTTCCTCTTGATTGTCAAAACATCACTCACAATGGCCCTTTCTACTGCTGCTCCAAAAGGCCTAATTCATAGACCTACACCTAGGTCTTGACTATCTAGGATCTCCCCTTAACCCCAAAGCCAAAATTCAGACTCCTATAGGTTCTCCACACCCGTGTTCCACCATTCCTAAGTGCCTCTTAAACAGATTCTTCAAAATCAAGCAAAAACTCTTTTTTTTGGCTTGTCAATTATGCTTGCCACATAGAGATGTCAAGCTAAAATTCATGCACAACTTCCAACAATGATCTTTCCATTCTCCAAAACATTGATGAAATGATAGTACAACCTTATATCTTCCATCCCACTAAGATTTAGCAATTTTACAATGTGGGAATGGAAGAAATATACATTTTTCACCCAAAACCCTGATTTTAAGGGTTTTCAGACCACCCGATAGAGAAATTGGAATATCTCCCTTGATACTTAATGAAATATCACCACTCCAATTCCAAATGAAATCTTATTCAATTACCTATCCAACCATTATGGGCTTGGAGCATGAAAGTGAACATACAGTCCGTACCAAGTACGAGATCAACAAATTCTTCAGAAAAACACATGAAAATAACAAACTTCTTATTGAAAATTCTTCAAAACATCAACATCAACCTTTCCTCAACCAAGAGAGGCATATTTTAAGTCTTACAAACTCCCTCCAACTTCTTGCAACTGTCTTTTGAAAAGAGAGACATTGGAAAACAACTAATCTCATGCTTTGACTTCTAATTGCCTAGTTAAGGCAATGTGAGCAACTTCTACCAACTCGACCACAAAGAGCCTTCCAAAATGTGTCAAAGGAATTTAAAACCTTGTCAAAAAGTAAGGTGACTCCCCTCAGGTGTCTAGATACAGCAAGGCATCCTTTTTCCTTATTTTTCCAAGATGCACTATACTTACAAAGGAGGATGGAGACCTTGTTGTACAAAGAAGTTGGTCACCAAGACCAAAAAATCAACTAAAAACGTAGAAGAAATACTACAAAGCATTGAAATGGTCCATAAGACCTTATTCCATCCATAAACCAAGAAAAAAAACATGACAAATTATTCTAGGTCCCTTAAACCCATGGGTGCTCTTGCACCATACTCCCAAGCAAGAAAAAGATCTCAAGTCCTCTTTGAGATCAGGTCTTCTACATTAGTTCTATGCTGTTTAATATCATTTTCTAGCATCCATGTTGCATCCTCTTTAGGTAGACCTTTCCATTTGACCAGGTATTCCATGTAAACCTTCCTTCTAGTCTTCTTTGTCTCCTTGGTGTCTAGGATGTATTCAAGAGTCATAGGTTGGCTGGGGGCTAGTTCCTTCATCCAATCTTCATCCTCCATTGCTATTGTACCTGCTTCATCACCTACATTCAAAGAAGGTTTGAAAGGATACAAGTCAGAAATGTTGAAGATAGGAGAGATTGCCACTCCAGGAGGTAGCTCTATTTCATAAGCATTTTGGCCAAACTTGTGGACCACCTTGCAAGGTCCTATCTTCTTTGTCATGAGTTTGGTATACTTTCCTTTTGGAAGTCTCTCCTTCTTCAAGTGTGCCATCACCAAGTCTCCAACCTTGAATTGGACATTCCTCTTCTTTAAATATGCCTTTTCCTTATACTTCTCAACATTCTTTTGAAGGGTTTCCTTCACTTGTTGATGAATATCCCTGATTGTAACAGCAAAGTCCTCACCTTGAGCACTTCTCTTAGCAACTCCTTGTAGATCTCTTAGTTCATAGACCCCTCTAGGGTGCATTCCATAGACTACTTCAAAAGGGATTCTACCAATGCTCCTATTCATGGAGTCATTATATGCAAATTCAGCCTGAGGTAAAATCAAATCCCAAGCTTGTCCATGCTCCTTGGTAAGGAATCTTAAGAGGTTTCCCAATGATCTATTCACCACTTCATTTTTTCCATCCGTTTGTGGATGGTATGCTAAACTAAAGGACAATTTTTTTCCAAGTTTCTTCCACAAGGTCCTCCAAAAGTGACCAATGAATTTAGAATCCCTGTCAGAAACAATGCTTAAAGGCAGTCCATGTATCATAACAACCTCCTTAAAGAAGATACCTGCTATATGAGATGCATCATTGGTGCATTTCCAAGGAATAAAATGTACCATCTTACTAAATCTATCAACTACCACAAAGATACTATCAAAACCTCTTTGGGTTCTAGGAAACCCCAAGACAAAGTCCATACTTACACACTCCCAGGGCCTATTGGGAATGGGTAGTGGCTGATAGAGTCTTGCATTTGATGAAGTTCCCTTTGCCCTTTGACATATTGTGCAGCCTTCCACATACCTTCTCACATCAACCTGTAACTTTGGCCAATAATAAAATCTCCTAACTTGTTCCAAGGTCTTGTCAAGGCCAAAGTGACCTCCAAGACTCCCACTGTGTTTCTCCTTTATTATATTCTCCCTCATTGAGCATTTACACACACACAATTGGCTTCCTTTGAAGAGCAAACCATTCTGCAATAAAAATTCAGAGAATTCACCATGAAAAGAATTCAAATGATGCTCACAATCATTGTATACCTCCTTGAAATCTAAGTCTTCATGATACATATCCTTCAATGCTTCAACCCCCATGCTTTGGAGTTGGATCTCTTGCACTATAAGTGCCCTTCTACTAAGAGAATATGCCACCTTATTTTCTTGGCCCTTCTTATGCTTTATTGTGAAAGTATAGGCTTGCAAAGACTCTACCCACTTCATGTGCCTATGACTGAGTTTGTCCTGTGCATTCAAAAAAATAAAGGCATGATTATCAGTATAAACAACAAATTCTTTATGTAACAAGTAGTGCCTCCACTTTTTGAGGGCTTGGACCATAGCATACAATTCCAAATCATAGGAAGAATACTTCATCTTTTCTTCATTCAGCCTCTCACTAAAAAATGCAACCGGTCTGCCTTGGCTCAAAACAACCCCTATTGCTTGATTGCTAGCATCACACTCAATGGTAAAAACTTTATCAAAATTAGGGAGCACAAGTATAGGCTGTTGTGCTACTCTAATTTTCAGATATTCAAACCCTTTATCAGCCTCATTGGTCCAAGAAAACTTACCTTTGTTACCTCCTTTGATGGTGTCCAAGATTGGTGCACACATTTGGCTAAAGTTTTTCATGAACTTTTTATAAAAGCTTGCAAGTCCATGGAAGCTTCTCACATCTCCCATGGATTTTTGTGTTGGCCAAGTAAGAATAGCATCCACCTTTGAAGGATCCATCTTCAAACTTCCCTTGGAGATGACAAAATGAAGGTAGACTAAATCTTCCTTCATGAATTCACACTTTTCCATGTTGATCAATAGCTTCTCCTCTTGTAACCTCCTTAGTACCATGTCAAGGTGCTTCAAATTTTCTTCTTTAGACTTGCTAAACACAAGGATGCCATCTAAATAAACTACACCAAAATTTCCAATGAAAGGTCTCAATACCTCATTCATAAGGCGCATAAATGTACTAGGGGCATTTGATAACCCAAAGGGCATCACCAACCACTCATAGAGCCCTTCATTAGTCTTAAAAGTTGTCTTCCATTCATCCCCCTCTCTATTCCTTATCTGATGGTACCCGCTCTTTAGATCAATCTTGGAAAAGTAAGATGCTCCTGATAGACAATCCATGAGGTCCTCCATTCTTGGCATTGGGAACCTATATCTGATTGTGATCCTATTAATGGCTCTTGAATCGGTGCAAAGCCTCCAATTCCCATCCTTCCTTGGTGCTAGGACAATATGAATAGCACATGGGCTCAAACTCTTCCTCACTAGCCCTTTATCCGTCAACTCTTGCACTTGTCTTGCAATCTCCTCATTTTGAGCAAGTGTCATCTTGTATGCAGCCTTATTGGACAATGTAGCCCCTAGAATCAGATCAACATGGTGGCTTATATCCCTAATGGGAGGTAGGGAACTAGGTAATTCATTCACCGTTATGTCCTTGTACCTTTCCAACAACTCTTGGACTTCCTTTCGTGCATCTTCCTTCTTCTTTGTGGGCAGATCTGCTTCACTTTTTGGCTTCATAATCAGGAAGAATCCTCTTCCTCCTCCTTCCTTCAAGGTCTTCATGAACTCCATCTCATCCACGATCAAAAAACTAAGCCCTTCATGCTTTTCCTTGTCTTCTTCTAAGAGAGGTGAAAGGTTGTAAGTCTTCCCATCCTTCACAATGGAGTATGTGTTCTTCTCCCCATCATGCTTGGTCTTCCTATCAAACTGCCAAGGCCTACCAAAAATATATAGTTTAATACTTGTACTCAAAATTTTGTTCATTAGATCTCATACATTATAACTCATGATGTGGATCACTATTGTAACTTTTTTGTGATTGAATAATTTGTTGTTTTATTTTCAGATGTTGGTTGTGGAAACACCTCCAAATGTTACAAGGGAAATGGATATCAGTGTTTCATTCACTATACAATCCTCGATGGCTCTAATAGGGGAGGGATGAGGAAAATTACTAAATTTCAATTTACATTTGTTGTTATAAATGTTAGTTCTAGTGAAAAATCAAACCATTATTGATTCATAGTTTAATTCCTATTTGGATGGTTTATATAAGGCTTGAGCACGCTTGAGCATCGACATGCAAATATTTTCATCGTGGAGAGTGATCATGAGATGGCTGTAAGTGATTATTTTGTTAAATATATCATTTTTTATAATGTAATTTCTATATATTAATGTCTTTACTTCTTATTGTAACAGTTAAAACTTCACCAGTAGCTAAACTGTAGGAGGAGAAGCAAGATCACTCCTCGAGCACAAAAAAAATGAGTGATAGACTTATTGCCATTGGATCACCAAACAAAGGGAAATAATTTATTTCCAAAGCATGGAGACAAATGAATTTTGATTCCAGAGCCCTTTGTTGTATGCCTAGACATGGCAATTTTGTACATATTTTGTATTGGATATATTTGACATTGTATGCCTATATGGCATTCTCGTAAGCCTATATGGCTATTTTGTAACTATATTTTATACTTATATCGACTTATATTGATGTATGCATACATGGCTATTTGGTTAATACAAATCATTTTTATTGATGGTGTCCATATTTGCATTATAAATTCACGATTCAATAGATATGAGTTACGTGTATTCAAGTGTATACTTTACAACTTATGTGTATACTTTTTGACTTACGTGTATTCCAATGTATACTTTGTGACTTACGCATTTTCATGTGTATACCTTGTATTCGTGCGTATACTTTGTATTAAGTTGTGTATACCATGTATTTGTGTGTATACTTCAAGGCATACGTGTTTGTGACTACTTGTGCTTAGCTTATACATGTACAGAAATATACGTGTTTATACCGTAGCAACAAAATTATTTTGGGGAAAAAATCGGCAAACCAAAAGTATAAGATTTTTTGAAAAAATTGGGAAAAAGTCTAGAAAAAATTGGAAAAAAAAATCAGATTTAAAAAAAAGGTAAAAAAAAGTAGAACAAGAGAAAAAAAAAAAATTTTTTTAAAGGAATTTCCATAGCATAGAGATATAGAGAGAAAATAAAATAAATAGTTTAACTAATAAATTGTAAAAAATAGATTTTTGTAGTTTATATTCATATCGTTGATTACATTGCATTGCACATCTTTCAAACTCAAAGCATTGCTTCACATTGCATAACTAATAACTAGATGCTAATAGATGACAAAATTTCAATTACAATATAGTTTTTACAAAGTCAACCTAAGAAGTTATGCAATTACTTCACATTGCTTAACTAATAACTAGGAGCAGCTCCCAATTGCATTTGCTTGTCATTGCATTCTATGAGACCACATTTCTTTGAGGCATTTTTTCAAACAATTCATTGCCTTGTCTATACTACCACATTTTTGATACATGTCTACCAAATCATTTTGTCAAATAGTTCATTGCCTTGTTGCTATGGTTGAAAGCCTAAAACAAGTGCTTTCGAACAAGCTATGGATGCTTGGAAAAAATCTATCAAAAGCATAATAGTAAGCAATAGCATAGACAAGGCAGTGAACTCTTTGAAAAAATGGCTCAAAGAAATGAGGTCTCATGGTGATGGAATGCCAAGACAATCAAACAATTTGATTGTCTTGGCATTCCATCACCATGAGACCTCATTTCTTTGAGGCATTTTTTCAAACAGTTCACTGCCTTGTCTATGCTAACACATTTTTCATACATGTCTATCAAAGCATTTTATCAAACAGTTCATTTTCTTGCTGCTATGGCTAAAAGCCTAAAACAGGTGCTTTCGAACAAGCTATGGATGCTTGGAAAAAATCTATCATAGCATAATAGTAAGTAATAACATAGACAAGGCAACAAACTGTTTGAAAAAAATTCCTCAAAGAAATGTGTGGTCTCATGGTGATGGAATTCCATGAAAAGAAATTGCTATGGATTGTCATGGCATTCCATCACCATGAGACCACATTTCTTTGAGGCATTTTTTTCAAGCGGTTCAACACTTGGCAATACTGCTACCACATTTTTTTTCATACATATTTTACCAAAGAGATTTTTATCAAACTAGCCAGTTCACCTCCCCTTGCTGCTATGGCTAAAAAAGCCTAAAATAGGTGCTTCAAACAAGCTATGGATGCTTGGAAAAATATATCAAACATAATAATAAAGCAATATCATAGACAAGGCAACAAGCTGTTTGAAGAAAAAAGCCTCAAAAAGAAATGTAATGGTCTCAATGGTGGTGGAATGCCATGACAATCCACTGCTATTTTCTTTATCATATTTGTCATGCCATTCCATCACCATGAAACCACATTTCTTTAAGGGCATTTTTTTTCAAATAGTTCTTTACACTTGCTTGTCTATGCTACCATTTTCATACACACATGTCTACCAAAGCATTTTATCAAAACAATTCACTTCCTTGTTGCTATATTTCAAAGAAGCCTAAAAATTACTTTTCGAACAAGCTATGGATGCTTGGAAAAAATCTATCAAAGCATAATAGTAAGCAACAAGCTATGGTCTCATGGTTTTTTCCTTGCCTTGAAATCCAGCGATTTTATTCACATTTTGCGAGGTTATAAACACATTTTTTTTTTGGCAATTTTGTTTTAAATGACATTCAAGTTTATGGTGGTTTGTTGTTTTATATGATGATTATATGATATTCTAATCCTAATTCATGCTTCTAGGTTGCATAGATATATATATTTTGTTTTCGGGTTTTTTTTGTACCAGCAGACCGGAAACAAGCCAGACCCCCTCCAAATTTTTTTGGACAAACTGGCGAACTAAACCCCTAAACCTGACCCTCAAAACCTATTCCAACACTCTTCATTTTTTTTCACAAACTTAATTGACCACCAAATTATGTTTCCCCTTGACTTTACCCACATTTACTCCCTCAAACCTCTCTTTTTCATTCAAAACCCCTGTTTTCCCAACTAGGGCATGTCATGCCATAACATACTTTTGACCTCCCCTGTCCTTGAAAACCTTTTGAACACATCAAACTCCACAATATCACCCTATTTCCAACCTATTCTAACTTATTTTCAAGCAATTTCTTCTTTTCACCTCTTCTAGCCTTGCTTTTAAGGGGCCTCAATTTTGAATTTTCAATAGGGGCAATGTTAGTAATCTCTTCCAATGCCCTTACTAATGCTATTTTCTTATTCCTACTCCCTATCCTACTTACATCAGGCCCATATCACTGAGACACAGCCTAAACAATAGGTGGAATGGCCTATTTCAACATACTACACTCAAACCCTTAAGGGATCGATCCGGTTGAACGTAGCTCAGAGCGATTCCACATGTTTGGGTGAGAAAGAGAACCATGCCTAGTGTGAACATTCCTATTCAGACATGTTGGAACAATCCGTTTGTCACATGAGTTGCAGAACGAAAGTTGCACCACTTTGCAACTTTCCACTACTTCCATTTAACACTTTTTCCATCAACTGAAATCTAGACACCATGGGAAAACCACTCTGAGATATAAAAAATAAGAGAGGTTATTGTAGAGGGGCCCAACACGATCCCATGGGATTAGATGAGAAATTTCTAAGCATCACGGTGTCCGAGTAACGTCATGCTGAAGTTTGCAGCCATTTTTCCCTATAGACCCTTAAGGGATCGATATGGTTAAACGTAGCTTGGAGCGATTCCGCGTGTTTGGGTGTGAAAGAGGACCATGCATAGCATAAACATGCCTATTCAAACACGTTGGAATAGTCTGTTTGGTCACACGAGTTGCAGAATGAAAGTTGCACCACTTTGCAACTTTCCACTACTTCCATTTGATACTTTTTCCATCAACTGAAAACTGGACACCATGATAAAACCACTTCGAGATAATGAAAACCAAGAGAGGTTATTGTAGAGGGGCCCAACATAATCCCATGGGATCAAAAAAGAAGTTTCTAAGCATCACGGTGTCCAAGTAACCTCATGCTAAAGTTTGCAGCCATTTTGCCCTTTGGACCCTTAAGGGATCAATCTAGTTGAACATAGCTCGGAGCGATTCTGCGTGTTTGGGTATGAAAGAGGACCATGCCTAGCGTAAACATGCCTATTTGGACGTGTTGGAACAGTCTGTTTGGTCACACGAGTTGCAGAACGAAAGTTGCACCACTCTGCAACTTTCCACTGCTTCCATTTGACACGTTTTTCATCAACTGAAAACTAGACACTACGGGAAAACCACTCCGAGATAACGAAAACCGAGAGAGGTTATTGTAGAGGGGACCAACATGATGCCATAAGATTAGATGAGAAGTTTCTAAGCATCACGGTGTCCAAGTAACTTCATGCTGAAGTTTGCAGCCATTTTTCCCTTTGGACCCTTAAGGGATCGATCCGGTTGAAAGTAGCTTGGAGCGATTTTGCGTGTTTGGGTGAAAAAGTGGAAAATTCCTAGCATAAAAATTCCTATTCATATGTGTTGGAATAGTTTGTTTGGTCACATGAGTTGTAGAACAAAAGTTGCACCACCTTGCAACTTTCCACTGCTTCCATTTGACACTTTTCCATCAACTGAAAACTAGACACCACGGGAAAACCACTTTGAGATAACAAAAACCGAGAGAGATTATTATAGAGGATCCCAATGCGATCCCATAAGATCAGATGAGAAGTTTCTAAGAATCACCGTGTCTGAGTAACCTCATGCTGAAGTTTGCAGCCATTTTACCCTTTGGACCCTTTAGGGATCGATCCGGTTGAACATAGCTTAGAGCGATTCTGCGTGTTTGGGTGCAAAAGAGAACCATTCCTAGTGTAAAAATTCCTATTCAGATGTGTTGGAATAGTCCGTTTGGTCACACGAGTTGCAGAATGGAATTTTTACCACCTTGCAACTTTCCATTGCTTCCATTTGACACTTTTTCCATCAACTAAAAAATGGACACCACAGAAAAACCACTTCGAGATAACAAAAACTGAGAGAGGTTATTATAGAAGGACCCAACATGATCCCATAGGATTAGACAAGAAATTTCTAAGTGTCACGGTGTCCGAGTAATCTCATGTTGAAGTTTGCAGCCATTTTGCCCTTTGGACCCTTAAGGGATCGATCTGGTTGAACAAAGGGTCTATACTCTAAACTTATCCAAACCTTACCAACTCTTCGGGCAGCAATTCTAAGGTGTCAAAACTTCAAAATCCACAATCAGATCTTAGTTATACCAATGTACAATGGGTAAACCACAAAACCCTCTATTGTAGCCTAAACCCTAGGGGTTAATTGAAAATGATACTTCCAAAGCTAACCACAACCTAAAAATTACTCAAACAAGTTTGTGATACCCTACACAAACTCAAACAATCATAAAATAATGCTTCCCTACACAAAAACACAATTTGACTCTTCAAAACCACCATGTTTCTTAAAGAAAACTCACTTTTACACGCATGGGTTTCACACCCATCTCACTTTCAGACCTCCCCAACACTAACACATCATTCCCACACCTTAATAATGTTAGTGCAGACCCATTCCTCAAGTTACAGAGGCTACAAAAAGAGGAATGGGTCAAAAATCCATTTTTATTGACTCAGAACCTTCAAATGTATAAGTTCGGGCTGGTTTTAGTAAATTGATGATATTCTACTCCTTATTTGCCTTGATGAACAAAACCTATTGAATGGTGCTCCTGCACCAATCATACATTGACCTTCTTGTCCCTCCTAAATTTTGGACCACATCCATTACCTCCACATAAAACTCGGCATCATTGGTCTTCTTGGTTCCCATGCCTTGATATGGTTATGCAAATGAAAATGAAGCAAAGTAATCATCTCCTTCTCCGCTGGATGGAAGAATGCATGCTTAATGTTTTGATACATGATATCAGCTCTCTCATCTACTCTCATGGTTGAATATCGAAATCTAGTATGGAGGGCCTCCAGAGTTGCAGTCATCTTTCTTCCTCTTCCACCAAATGTTGGCCCGATCCACACGTTTTCCAACCTAATTGACTTTGTTTTTGAAAGCTGAAGTTTCTCCTGAGTCACCAGTGTTGCTCTGTCTACCTTTTTAGACTCTTTCATTGCTACAGATTGTCTCTGGGATTTAATCATTTGTACTGCATGTCCTTGATGTGCTTTGAATCCTTGCATCTAAAGGAAATTTCCTCAACATAAATACTCTCTCAAGGTTAACAATCATACATTGACCTTCTTGCCCCTCTTAAAGTTTGGACCACATCCATTACCTCCACATAAAACTTGACATCCTTGGTCTTCTTGGTTCCCATTCCTTGATATGGTTATGCAAATGAAAATGAAGCAAAGTAATCACCTCCTTCTCCACTGGCTAGAAGAATGGATGCTTAATGTTTTGATACACGATATCAACTCTCTCTTCTGCTCTCATGGTTGAATATCATCAGTAATAGTCTTCAAAATTGGTTGCTAGTACAAGTTCATTCTGCTTTCATAATACTTTTTAACCATGGAGTTTAGCCATTCCTTGATGCCATCAAGTTAAGATTGAGGAATGGCATCAATGTGGAGTACACCCCGCTTGAATTCTTTGAAAGCAATAGCCATATCAAATTCCTTTTGCCCAAGTCCTACTCTCTCAAGGTTAACAATCTCAATCTCACTAATAGCGATTACTAAGAAAGGTAATTCCACCAACTCTACCAAATAGTTTACCATAAGAATAATAAAAGAAGAGACTTTGAAAGGAACTCCATGAAAACAAAGCTCTCTAAATGGTACATATCAAATTCTAGTTCAAAATATTTTAGATGAGGCTGCTCCCATAGCTCTCTTACTCGCTTGACAAATCCTTGAAACTCTATATTGATTTTATTTTTCCTGTCCCTCTCTTGTTGTTCTTCCTCAATTTCATCAAGATCATACATTGACCTTCTTGACCCTCCTAAAGTTTGGACCACATCCATTACCTCCACATAAAACTGAACATCCTTGGTCTTCTTGGTTCCCATGCCTTGATATGCTTATGCAAATGAAAATGAAGCAAAGTAATCATCTCCTTCTTCGTTGATTGGAAGAGTGCATGCTTAATGTTTTGATACATGATATAAACTCTCTCTTCTACTCTCATGGTTCAATACTAAAATATGGTATGGCAGGCCTCTAGAGTTCTATTCATCTTTCTTCCTCTTCCACCAAATGCTAGCCCGATCCAGACGTCTGCCATCCTAATTGACTTTGTTTTTGAAAGATGAATGGTGCAAGAGAACCCACACCTCACCCTCAATTTGTGATTGTTTGATGGTAAATTGGGAGGAAAGTTGGTAAATGTTATTATGTTGAGGTCTTTTTGTCTTGAATAAGGTCTAATAGACCAATCTTTTATGTACTTTGGGAATTAGTAGGTTAGGGTGGACAAATGTGCAAAAGCACTCTTGAATTAAATAATTGTTGATATTTCCATAAAGGAAAATTATTTAAAAATTAGGTGGGAGTGCAGAGAAAGAGTCTAAAAGTCATGTTATAAGGGCGTCTAAGTGGTCCTAGGCCTTTAGAATAATAAATTTGCATGATAAAGCTTATTAAGCAAAACCATTGTTAAATACTAGTATTTGTAGGCTTAATAAGGGTTTGGTGGTTCAAAGGTAGTTATGGGAATTGAAGGGAGATGATTCTCATTTGAAATGTATTAAAAACATCATTCAATCCTGAATGGGGGTTCAATCAATTTTTTTTTTAAAGATTGGTGCTCTTCACAACACCTAAAACTGTGGAATTTCAACATTTTTTTGAGTTTTTGAGTTTCTTTTCTCTGTGTACGGCCTAGTACAGGCCTCTTATGAATATAAATTAATGAAACATTGTGGTGGTAGGTATTAACCTAGATTTCAATCTATTTTGATACACCTTTGGTTGTTTTAGTGAAAGGAAAATCCATTTTTCTTTATTCAGCCTGTACAGACTAGCAGGGTCTGAGTTTACTTTATTTTTTGTGATGGAGCCCTTCCTCATACTATGGTGAATTATGACTAGGAGGAAAGGTTTAAAATGTGTTGATTTAAAGCTTCCTTAACTCTTTTAATAATGGTAAGGCGTTAATAGGGCTGGTGATGTTGTTTTAGGCTAAGAATGTGAGATTTTGGCTTGAAATGGAGGAACCAAAGTGATGTTTTTGAGATCTACTGAGTCTAAAGGATAGGTGAAGGTTTATTATGTGTGTGAAGACCCTAAAGAACTTGTTTGATTCTTTGGTGAGGTTTTGAAGGCCTTGGAGTTGTGAGATGCTAAAAACCCTAAGTATTTGTTAGGAAATTGAGGGTTTTAAGAAATTACGGCTTAGAGGTTGAGTGCTTTTCTAAAACCTATGGAATTCAGAGTTTTGTGACCTATTTGATGACTATCCAAGAGCTTGTGGGGTTAGAAAAATTTTAAAGAGCAATTTGTTTGTAAAACAAGGCTAATTTTGTAGCCTTTTTGTAGGGCAATTTGAAGGATCTCCAAGAAATTGCAAAGAAACCTTGTATGTCTGGCTTGGGAATGGTGTTGGGGGTTTGAGTAGATGCTATATTGATGATGAGATGGTCCTTGAGAGGCATTCCCTAAAATTTAAGCCAAATTGTTGAGTTTGGAAGCCTTTTTGTTGGTAGTTGTTCCAAGATGGCCAAATGCAATAACAAAGGTTGTTGATTTACTGAAATCTGATTTGTTTGAGTCTTCTCCACCTTGACTCTGCATCACTAAAGTTTCTCCTGAGTCACCAGTGTAGCTCTCTCTGCCATTTCAGACTCTTTCATTGCTACAAATTGTCTCTGGGATTTAATCATTTGTACGACATGGTTGATGTGCTTTTAATCCTTGCATCTAAAGGAAATTTCATCAACATAAATACTGCTACTCTATGAAGGTTAACAATCTCAATCTCACTAATAGTACATTTACAACCATATTCAAAGATTTTCCTTCAACAGGCTACAAATTCAAATATTGACTTAAATAGCCTTTACAAATGATTCTACATCTTTCCAATCATGCCTAAATGTTCTTTTTGTAACTAACATGAATTATTACATTATAAATCAATTGTGGATGTGTTATGACCTTACTCAATTGACAAAGATCAAAACACAAAACTAACTTAAAAGATTTTCATGAACCAAATTTGCTCAATAACCTTGGTGCCCCTACACCAAATTTCATTATTTCAGTAAATTTCATTACAAGTAAATCTCATTACAATGCCTCAGGTACTCTGTTCTCACAGATATTTTACAATGTCAATCATACATTCGAGATTCTCTTATAATGTCTACATCATAGTTCTCATTTAGAGGTTAACTTCAAATGAGAAACTTGAGATTCCCTCACAAAGCTTCACACACTCTTTTATAATGGCTTGAAATCAAAATTGAGATTTATCAAGATCATCAAAATAAGGATGTTGCATTGCTTTTTTGGCTGAGATTCTCTTCGATGGCTCCAAAATTAGCATTTTCTGCAAGGAGAGACCAATCAATTTTTACTAGTTTAGTTACAGATAGGCAAAGTAAAAGAATAAAAAGAAACAAATCATGTCCAAAATAGAAATGAAATGAAAATAGATGGAAGACACTTATAGATAGGCATGGGAATCTCTCAACTTAGTCACTCCTGCTCATACATCTTCACTGCGAGTTCCAAGATACCTATTGCACACACCTCTCATGAATCTAGAATCTCTTGAAATTCCATATGCTCCTATAATGTCTACATCATAGGTGCTCATGATAAGGTTAACTTCAAATGAATAACTTGAAATTCCCTCACCAAGCTTCGCACACACTTTTGTAATGGCTGAAAATCATAATTGAGATTTGTCAAGATCATCAAAATAGGGATGTTGCATTGCTTTTATGCTTGAGATTCTCTTGGATGGCTCATAAATCTGCATTTTTTGCAAGGGGACACCATTCAATGTTTACCGGGTTACTTACATATACACAAAGTAAAATAAGACATAATAGCATTGGCATCAAACAAATTAATGTGGATACAAGTATAAATTAACAAGAACCATTGTGCATATACTTACAAATTAATCCAATGAACCATCCGGATCTGCTCTACTCTTTATGGTGTCAAGTATTGCCTCATGGTCAGACTCATGGACCTTCCATAAGGTCTTGTTCAAAGGTCTACCCCCATATTTTCTCAAATGAACATTGGATGCCACAACAAGGTTCGAGTAATGAAGAATCTTACGATGCATGTCAAAGTCCTCAAACATCCAATGTTTAACACTCTTATGTGGGTACCTTCTAAGCCACGTTCCAGTAACAACAACTGAGCCTATAGGGTATTCAATGTTTTCTCCATCTATAACTGGGGCTTCCAATTTCTTTTTGGCCTCAACACAACGACACAAGTAATAGTCTATTCCCTCTTCATTTTCTTCATATGCAATAACTGCATAAACATGCCCTGCATTGATATGTGCATAAAATCACTTGAAATTAGTCAACATTACAAATACAGTACAAAGTAAGATAACAATATGGAACTTCAAAAACTAAGCATGTAGATATATTACCTGGTTGAACTAGATCTAATACGTGGTCAAATTCGAACGATGATTCCATCTGTGTTAGTTCCAATGCCGTCGGAGGGCAATATGTGTGAAGTGGGCTGAGATAACATGTCAACCATTTGTCAACCCACTCCCTTAACTCACAAATCATTCCAGGCTTGCATTGTACATGAAAAACAAAAGCATGCCATCTTACGTGTATCGATACTCCATGAACCTGCATTTGAGCTAAGGAAAGAGTGTATCTCACTCGATCTTGTTAGTGTACAACAATCCTCATATGGTGCAATGTTAGTATCATCCATCAACCAAAAAAATCTATGAACTGAAGACGTACCTTCATTACCTAGACCCATCGAAGCATTACACCACTCGATGATTGAACTTGCATCTTTCAACTTTGCATTTCCTTTATACTTTAACTCTTCTCATGCTAATGCTCTTTTCACACATGCTCCTGCACCATCATGCTCCCCCTTTCCATGCCCTGCTTCAAAAAAGTTCCACATATGCTGAACACCTATAGTGAGATGCATCCTGCACAACCAGTAGAACATTCGTGCATTCTTGAATTGTGCTGCACAATTATCCGACCATATTATATGCTGACCGTATGCTATGCCCCTCCGAGCCAAATCACTATAGAACATCTGGAAGCAACCTTTCATGAAATCTAGAGAATGTGTGTGATCATCACTAATATAAAAGTGATTCTCCCTCAATACCTTCCTTTGGTCCTTTGTACTATCAGCTGCATGAATGAATGCTATGTGCACAAATATCGAAACTTGTGTGGAGTTGTAATACTATGAATGCACCTCACACTATGGTTGTAGAGTGTAGTTCTTTGCAAATTCAACCACTGATACTATGCTTCCAACTAGAAAGGTGTCCTTAAATAGCTTGAATTGTGTTTCCATCCATCAAGCTCTATGGGTATGCCTTGCATACTCATACACTAGACTCTCGTGAAACATGGACATAAACTGATACACTGGAATCTTCTCAATAACCAAATCACACCTTTTTACTTGAGACCCATCTTTTGTAGCGTATGCCACTATTTTATACTTCCCAAAATCTACTATTGTATGTTCCACCTCATCTGTGCTTTCCATATGTTGACATACTAGCATTCATTGCAAGCCATTGCAACACTCGCATGAACCATCCAAGCATGTTGTCCTATAGAATATTTGGCCATCCTCTATTTGACATAATTTTTTTGATAAGAACTCTCTTGAAGATTTTGGTGGGGCTTCTATGCCACAATCCTGCAAAACATCGTTAGTATGAAAATCTAAACATATAGAATGATAAACATCATAATGGTTAGTGAATTCAATATGTACTCTACAACAACAAGTAGTGCATGTGTGATTTATCTTGACATAAAAAGGTTTAAGCATTTCAAAAAATATTTGAGAAATAATAATTTGAGGATAAGCATTTTGAAATTTATGAAAAAATTGGGTTTGAGTCGTATCCAAAAAATGCTTTGGATGTGGCTCATGGTTCCAACTACCAATTATCCTTCTTACGACATCCCTTTGATTCAAATATGGCCTTGCATTATTCTTCCAATAATCTTCAATTAGTGTTCTCAATGCTTCAACAACTTTTTTATCTTTATGTGGCAGTCTTCTTGAGAATTCCCATAATTCATTTGAATTGGTGCCCTCAATTCTTTGCCACCTTTGAACGGATTTTGATAAAGTTTTTCTACTAATTCCCATTTGTTCACTTGTCTTTTTAATGAGACGAGATCTCTTTGTTTGATAGCTTACCAAAGTCGATGTAATGACATGTCAGGTGACATTACTATCCTTTGAGCGTGAGGTCTTACCCACACTCTCATAAGCATCCATTGCATTCTTCACAATAGTGTTTTCACTTGATGCATTCAATGTTCTCAACCCAAGAGTCTTCATGATGTTTCTGTGCTTTAAACCCCACATCATTTGAATAAATAGTTGACATCTCCCGGTCTCATTTAGCCTTTCAAAGAACATTTGTCAAATCTTATCAGCATATCTTCTACAAGTGTGTTATGGAATCTTACCTTCCATGTGTTGCAAAATATCCTCATCAATATTAATCAAAAACTTTGGCTTTCTACTCAAAATTCTAGGTGGTGTTCTCTTAGGTACATACATCTCAACATTAGCAATTTCATCAATATTTAATTGAGGTGGGCTAGACTGCATACCTTCGACCAAGGGTGGAATAGAATACATACCTTGAGGTTCACGTGGGGATGATGGCATACCTTGTTCGTCAAATCCAAGTGATGATGTACTCTCAACTTTAGATTTGGTGGATGGTGTCCAACCATACTCACTTGTGGTAGATGGTGTCCCTCCATATTCACTTGTGCTTAATGGTGTCCCTTCGTATTCACTTGCAGTAGAGGGTGTGTCTCCAACTACGGTATCTACATCTCCCCTAGCATGACTCTTTCACAGTTGTGCCCTTTGTGCTGCCAATTTATTTTCTCTTTTTGACGGTTGAGGTTCCTCTAAAACTGGCTTGTTTTCGTCAATCGTTCCCAATTTCTGCTTTTCACAATATTCCCTCATCCATTTTTTCTCTTTATCTCTGAAGGCTTGGAGCTAATCATCTGTTATTTTTTTCCTTTTAATAGTTCATTTCTTCGGCATGATGAATAATTTTACTTGTGCAAAAGTGCTAAGTCAAGTCAAATTAACTAATAGTGAAGGGTTGTAAAAGTCTATTAAAGAGGGAGACCAACGGTCACCTCTTTCAAATGTTAGTTTTCCTTAACAAAATTGAGCTTTTGCTGACTGAAATTGAGTTTTTGAGTTGGGCAGCATTATTTTATGTTAGATTGAGCATGAACAGGGTATATTAGGCTTGTTTCAACAGTTTTCAAGTTTTGGAGTGTTTGGCAAGTGCTACTTTCAATAAAACATACGGTTTCTAAGCCGAGGGAGAGGGTTTTATGGTTTGGGTGGTAAATGATTGAATCTCTACAATCTAATGCTATAATTTGAAGTTTTGATAGACATAAAGTGCTGCCCCAAGGTTTGAGGAGATTTGGACAAGTTTTGAAGGTGGTCCCTTTCTAAAAGTGGGCTAATTTGGGCCCTTAAAAGTGTAGAAAAATTGATAATTTGTGTAGTTTGGTACAAAAAAAGAATTCGTGATTGTTGGATATGTTGAAAGGCTCTGTAATGGGTAAAATAAAGGTTTCTAAATGGTCCTAGGTCTGTAGAACAACAAATTTTCATAATGAAGCTTATTAAACAAACCATTGCTAATACTAGTACTTTTAGGCTTAATGAAGGTTTGGTGGTTCAAGGGTGGTTATGGGCATTGAAGGAAGTTGGGACTCCTGATTTGAAAACGTATAAAGACATCATTCAAGCCTGAATAAAGGGTTCAATGAATTGCTTTTGAGGATTTGGTGCTCTACTCAATGCCTAAATTGTGGAGTTTCAAGTATTTTTTCTGTGTTTTCAGTTTCTTTTTCCTATGTATAGCCCAGTACAGGCCTCCCATGATTAGAAATTCATAAATCACTATGGTGGCAGGTCTTAACTTGGACTTCAATCTATTTTGAGACTCCTTTGGTTGTTTCGGTGAATGAAAAACTCCATTCTTCATGATCAACCTGTACAGACCAGTAGGGTATGAGTTTTACTTTAATTTAAAGATGGAGCCTTTCCTCCTACTGTGGTGACCTATGATTCAGAGGAAAGGCCAGTAATATGTTTTTTTCAAGTTTCATGTTTCTTTTAATAGTGGTAAGGCATCTATAGGGCTGGTGATGTTATCTTAGGCTAAGAATGTAAGTTTTTGGCATGAAAAGGAGGAACCAAAGTGGTTTTTTTGAGATCTAATGAGGCTAAAGGTTTAGTGAAGGTTTATTTTTTTTGATGCTTTGGTGAGGCTTGGAAGGCCTTGGACTTGTGAAATATAGAAAACCCTAGATATTTATGAGAAAATTGAGGGTTTCTATATTGGAAACCTATTTGAGCATGCAAGGTCCTAAAACCTGGACAATCTTTTGTTTTGAGACCTAAGTAAAGACTATTTTTGGATTTGGGGGTCTACTGAGAAGTGAGAAGGTTGTGTGGGGAATTATACCCGATTGAGTGACTTTGATATGCTACAACCTAAACAATGTGAATTTTTTGAAAGAAGAGGTCCTGATGAAATTGTAAATTGTAAATTTGTTTATAGATTGGAGTTGTGTGTTTGTATGTTGTAGGCCTCCCCCTACTGCATTAGGAGTATATTCTAATTTTTTAGAGACATGTATGGAAAATTTGGTAGCATAGACAAGGAAATCAACTGGTTTGTATAACTGTTTCACAAAATACCTCAATGAAAGCTTGGAAGCATACACAAAGAAAGTCAATTGTTAAATTTAACAAAATGCCTCAAAGATATGTGGTTTAAAAATGTAATAGGAAAGTGTATAGAATTGTGTAATTTAAAATGTCCAATGACAACCTAAGGTTGTAACATGACAAACAAAAAATTTGATCAACATGGAATAAGCAAAAAAACAAAAATGAAAGCAAGCCATAATAGAATGAAAGAAAATGTACAAAGACTTCACATACCTAAAAAACCAAAGTTTCAAATGGAGGAGTTCTACCCAATTATGTATCCTTTGCTTCTTCTTTCCTCAAACTCCTCAAAAATTTGATTTTTCAAAAGCTTGTTCCCCTCCAAACTTCAATTGTATATCAGTTATCACATGGTCAAACTTGAATTCATATTATATGCCTTTCAGCATGAAAAATCTGCTATTTCATGTAAAGGTGGTGGAAAGATCATGAAAAAGGTGGTGGAATATTAAAATCATGCATGCACACTTCCTCAATCACCAAAAGCTACTTTTGTTGGAGCGCGAAAAGCAGGGAGAATATATCTTTTGAGAATGTGGGTTGACATCACGAGTATATTGTGTATTTTTACCATTTTTAGTGCAAGAAAAAATGTACACATGTTATAATGCAAGCGCGTTATAACATGCACACGTTATTTATCCCTAGAACAGTCAAGTCTCTACTTCTAAAAAATGCACTCGCGGTATC
>VDFB02047230.1:92137694-92224125 GCA_007258455.2 Sequoia sempervirens
AGTTGTAATTTTTGGCACCAAACCGCCTAAACTCAAATTTGAATGTTGTTTTGGCTCCAAACTAAAGAGGAGCTCTATTTATGGGCGGGTTTCTAATTTTTGGGTAACTTTTTGGGGACAAGCTTGCATATTGCAAAAAGGAGATTCTGTAGCTTTTTGTAACTTGCATGTGTTGTAAAACTTGGGGATTTGAGATCCTCTGCATGTAAGAAGCTCCATTTTCTGAATAATAAAATTATTCTCTTGTTTGTGGGTTATTTTCTAAGTCTCGGGCTGTGCCCTCATCATGTTCACATGAAAAAATGCCATAATCCTACAAGGGTTTCACCAACAATGTTAGAAAACATCACAAGAACATCAAACAACCAGCAGTTAGGGTTAGGAAAATTGAAAAATCTAAAAAATCCTTTGCAATTGAAGCAAAACAAAAAGTAGAATAGTAGCGGAGCTATTTAGTACAATAGTGACTTTTTCATTGGAATGACCACGACAATTTCAGATGATAACATTGGTACAAAAAAATTATGATAGTAGACCTATTTAGGATGAAAGTGGCCCTATAAATGTTAGTTTCTTCAACAACCTGCAACACAGAGCAAACAATATTGGTCTTTTTGATAATAGTGGTTGATATTAGAACAATAACGATCAAACTTAGGAGGATCGTGGTAAAACTATAAAGACAATCATGTCTAGATTTTGGGACTTTCGTGTTTCAATTAGAAATAGTGTTTCCCCTACAAAAGACATAAGTGTTCTAAAACCTGTAATTGCTAAAAAAAACTTACAAAAATATTAGTGTTAAGGACCTATGGTCCCACCAAGCGTGCCAATTAATGTAAGGGGGAAAATAAGCATAATGAATAGTAATGAAATCAAATGAAGGAGATCAAAGAAAAGACATTATCCCAACCATACTCATGAAATGAAATTATAAAACTAAGAATTTGAAGAAAAAATGCAATAATAAAGAGAACATAAAATGAATTCAAGCATTACAATGTTACCATCATATAGCAAAGTGTAATTTGTATTGATGTTGGATCACTTGGATCAATTACAAAGCCTCCATTGTTGTTGCAAAAATATTCAAAACATGTGTTAATGGTGATCAAAGATGTAAATGTGGTAAATGTGCTTCAATGGCTATTTTGGCATAATCTCTTCACAAATTCTCTAGATTCTTCGATCGATTTTGAGACTTGAAAGAAGGTTGTTTTATAGATTTCCAGGTTTCAAATGAACGATCAAGATTTAATAGTGAAAGATCACGATCAATAGTTGAGAACCATTGAGAGGAAATAGATTGATCACTTAACTCCTCTAATTGATCCAATTAAGGATTTTAATTGGGTAATCAATGGGATTAGATTGGAATGATTGGTGGGATTGAAGAAGTTGGATTGAGTGGTTAGTGGAATTGAAGAAATTAGGTTGAGTGTTTAGTGGGATTGAAGAAAGTTAGGTTGAGTTAGGAAATAGATGGGTTAGTCAACCAATTAGAGTGAGAAATCAGTGGTAATGATTTACTCAATAACAAAGGGGTGAGGATAATTAATTAATTGAATAATTAATTAATATTGGAGATGAACGTGCAAGTTTCCTTTTGAATTTAACAAATAGAGATATATTTGTGTGTTGACCATGTTGAATGGTTTTGAATAATTGATTTAATTATTCAAGTTTAGAGAAGGGAAAGTGGTTTAATTAAATTATTAATGATAACAATTGAATTGATTTAGATGAATTTAGGGTATATTAGTGACATAATTAAATAATTCATATAATTTATTTAGTTAATCAAGAGGAATAAAGTTAGATTAATGATAAAATAGTGAATTAATTGAATAATTAAAGATTATTCAATCAATAGAGGAAAATAGGGTCAATGATGTAAATGATGTTAAAAATAGGATTAATGATGTTAATGAGATGAAATGCACTGGTGATAATGAGAGTGATGTTGATAATGGAAAAATGCAATTCAAGATGTGTGACATGTGTTAGGTCATTTTTACATGTCTACAAAATTCTTTCAAATGGAACGTTTAAAAGCCAGTACAAAAGAAACTCAAATACTTATTCATTCGCCCCATACACGTGGTGCTTAATGCACTTTTACTTAGTCACAAGTTTCCAAAATGGCATGGAAGTTTAACAATTATGTATTGCATGATATGGTGTTTAAATCTCACACCTTGCAACAACTCTTTAAAATAGTTATAGCTTATTGCCTTTTGCATGGCATTGCTGCCACCTCAACTTGCCGCACATGGATTTACTTTCAATGCAATATTTAGCCACTTTATGTGGTAGTAATGACCATACCATTGAGCTTAATGTGGCACCTAAAATAGGCAGCCCTTTATTGATCTGCTACAGACTTTAAATCTACTATTATACTTACCTTTGCATGGTAAATTTTGCCATTGGTTATGGATGCACTAATAAATTTAATAATATATATATATATATATCAATTTGCATACATATTATAATATATACACTTAAAATATATTCATAATAATATATATTAAGAAATATATAATCGACATTCAATATATTAATATATATATGACTATCTATGAAATATAATAGTATATATTTTAATATACATATATATAATAATCATTTAAATAATGTATATTAATATTATATATATATATATATATATATATATATATATATATAGATATGTCTCACTTAATTATCGATATTATGCATATACGTACATATATATATCCCTCCTATATACATATTTATATGCATTCACTATATTTATATTCATATATATATATATATTAAAATATACATTTCATGCAATGTATGACATTTACGAGAGTTTTATCATTTTAGTTCGATTTGATTAAACAATCAAGGAGGATAAAAGATGATCAAACCGAACTTTCCCTATAACCAAAAAGCTATGAACTTATGTTTAGCACTTATTCGATACAAGACTCAGACTGACTCGACAACGTTCCCCTATCATGTGCACTGAGTACATGTGTGTCTAATTAGATAGATATACCAATGGTTCCCATACCAACCTCCTCTCCTGGGTGATACTCTCCCTCCCCCTTTGGAGGGTTCAAAACTTTTTTGCATCTGACTTACATGTTTGTAGTTAGCTGATAACATATAAATCACACTAATCATATAATGTAAGCATCATTAAAGAATTTAAAAAGTAATTTCATCATTTAATGCATATTCATAATTTCATCCATCCATTAAACATCAAGACACAATATTGCATTTAAAATCATATAATCAAAAAGATAAAGTAATTTGGTAATTTAGAAGCAGGGTGTAACACATAGAAATGCATTATTGACCCTCCTGTAGTGGAAAATAGACTATTTTTATTCTAATTGAGGATAGTGATCATAAACCAAAAATTGTCCTATTTTCAAGCACATTACACCTTTTCTCTCCAATCTTGAGAATGTGAAATTTCTTGCTAGAGAGTATAATAGATATGATGTCATGTAAAAAGTTCTATTTGTTCCAATATTTGTAACCTTGGAGTTCAAAATTATCACTTATAATTTCTACCCATTGAAACATGATGTCACCATTGAATATTGTAGTTTTGTACATGTACATATCCATGGTTTTAACATAGCTAATGTTGGATTTATCCAATTACCCTACTCAATAGGGTGACGATGTCTCCAATCTCTTGTTGGAATTCACTTCTATACAAGGTCTTTGGTATTTTAGTAATAGTATCCTTTGGATGCTCCAACCATCTAGAGTTCATGTGCTTAAAACATTCCTCTACATCCTCTTCATATGTCTTATGGGTATTTTGATGTCAATTATCCCCACTTCCTTGTAGAATGGTATGTTCAAGAAGGTATATCCTTTATTGTATTGACTATAAGGTCAACTATGATCTATTTATCTTTAGCAATCATTCTCTTGTATGGATCGTAGTGTTGGGCACATTTTATCACCAATTTTGGGCATTGTAGTGATGTTGGAAAGGAAGCTACCTTATCCAATCCATTCTTGACTATTTTATGGATCCTATCAATGGCATCGATAATGGTCATCCTCTAGTTGAATTATATTAGGCTGACATATCGTAGGTCTGTATCAATGAGATTATCCCATATGGTAGTAATTTTGGACTCTACGTGCACTCCTTTGAATTTGTACTTCATGTATTTTTCTTGGGATGTAATTGGAACCTACAATTCTAGTGCTATAACTAGTTTAGTTTGGATCTAGATGAAATTACAACTTATTAAAACCTAAAAGATTAGGGGTTTCTAGTTTTATTTCAAAATTCTAGTGAATTATTTGTAAATTGGGTGGGACTTTAGTTTTTTAGTTAAATTTTACATCCTAAGTGATTTTTGACCATCATGGAGGTTTTCCTATGATATTCTATGGTTAAACAATATACATGTTTCATCATCTTTGGTAAATTGTTAGGGCTTTTTAAAATTTTGTATCGATTTCCTCTTAAAATTTCTTTATAACATAATGTGAGTAATTAACTAGTAACATTTAAGGCACTTTCTTGATATGATGAAATATTAGTAGCTATAATACTTCCTTGTGGTGAGTTGATCTAGATATCAAGTGCTCAATTAGTTGTTATCTTGATCAAAAAGTGCTCTTTTTCTCTTCTGTTTGCAAGTGCTTGAAAATGTCTTTTGATTTTTAGTGACAAAGAGCATATATTTATGCTAATATCATGCATTTATCATAGGAAAGAGGGTAGATAATTCATTAATTCTTTACAGGAGGTATTTGGATGATAAGGTTTTCCTCCTTATTAATATCATGTTTGTAGTTGGAAAAAAATATGGGATTTTCTTCATTATTTTTGGAATTATCTAGTTGGGAGTCAAATTTCTATAATTATAGGATTTATGGTATAAATTGGATTTATGAGAAAATGTGGTCCAAGTGCATGTGGAGATCATGCTTAAAAGTGTGTATATACACTTCTAAAATTTGTAAAGTTATTATTTAAATATTATTTACAAACAATCATACATATATACAATCTTTGAATTATTATATACATGTATTAATATCAATTTGGAAATGACAGTCATCAAACTATCAATTTTAACCATAAGAAAATCTATCTTCATGAGGATATTGCAGAATTTACATCTACATGTGGACAACTTTTATTTAGAATATCTAGTCTGAAAATATCCAATTGGATATCAAATTTCCACAGGCTTATTTTAAGACACCTTTTTCATGTTCATTTTTAATGAAAACTTACTTCCTTTAGGAAATCCATTTGCATGTGGATATTGATGAGGCTTAAGATATGGTTGAAAAAATCCAATTGGAGATTAGATTTCTGCAAGCTTATTTTTCAAGTGGATTTTCCAAATCTCAAGTATTTATAAGCTTTTACGTGACATTTAAGGGTTATTCCATATGGATATGATATCCACTTAGAAGGGTAAAATCCACAAGAGAATTTATTTCTTTCTTGATCTTTCTCGAAAGAATTTTCAAAAATAAAATTAGGCTAAATTTTGATCTTCTATCCATTTAGAGGTGAATTAAAGCTAAAAATTGGCCATTTCAAGGATTCTAACTCAAATTTAGAGAACAAAGCTGGCACTTAATGTTACTGTGAAAAGTTTCTTTATATATCTTGTTATCATTTATCTAGTTCCTACACCTAGTAGTCATATTCACACTAGCTTAAGCTCACTTAGTGGTTTACTTGTCTCACCTCCTAGACACTGGACACATGCCTTCACACTTGTCCTGTGCTCTACATGTGTCACATCACTTGGAGGGTTAGTTTTTTTGTTTCACCTTCCTACCTCCTCCTTGTTCTATATAAACAAGGAGTGATCATTGTATTCTACACATTCTATTATAGTTATTTGGCTTTTGCATTGTGCTTGATTCATTTCATGGTAGCTTGAATATTGTATTCATTATTTGTTGCTCCAACATGATATTAAAGTGTTGAATTGCGAGTTTCTTCTCAATTTTTTGGTGAATCAAGCTTTCATCCTTATCAATGAAGCATCATAGAGCCAACCAGACACTGTCACTGCATTGGGAAGGCTCAGGAAACAAAAAAAAAAAACATTTCATTTTATGAATTTTGATCATTTTCATTTTTTGCAAATTTTTGACCTATTGTGCGTTCTAAAAAATGATTTTTTATTTATTTATTTATTTATTAGCACAGGTCACAATTTGGCTTTACTGAGACAATTCTGACCTATCGACGTGTTTGGTGGAGGTTACATTCAATTGTCTCTTGCTTGAGGAAATCAATATTTTTACGGTTGCCAATTGAATATTTGCAGGTTTGAAAATAACATTTTGGAGGCATAGTTTGCCTATCGGCCTCTTTTGCAAGTTTTTAAAGAGGCGGTCTTCAATATTTTAGGCTCTAGATCTGGTTCGTGTGTTGGAGAAAGTGGCATGCAAAACCTTTTTTGGACACACTTGGCCCATTGTGGATTACACAGTCCAAGGGCCTCGTGTTTTTCAGACAGCAGGCAAACACAACTCCACGCGATCTCCAAAACAATGATACACCCATTCATCTCAGGCCTCTCAGCATTTATTCACACATTTACAAGGCATCCTCTTTGAATACAGCCACCTGCCTTTTTATTAAGGTTTATGTACAGATTTTTGTGTTAAAAAGTTGCTCGATAGTTTATCCAAGAATGACAGAAACATTGGTGACTTTCCATCTGTTGTCTCACACCTCTCAATGGCGCCATTCTCAGTTGCAACCTCCTAAAATACAATGGCGTGATTGTTTGTGACTCTTCTCTCCATGTAGGCCTATAATCTTTGCAACCCCTACGCAGTATACTACGAGCCTCCACTATCCCTGCGGCCTTCACACCTACAGCTCACAACTTTCAGCAGAGATTCACAGTGTAGAAATTGGTAGTATGAAGAAGTAGAGTCATTCGCAATATGTGTTAACCGTTACAGTGTAACTTGACAGTCAAGCTATCCATTATCTGTTAGTAAAGGATTTTTTCATTTTTGCATAAGGGTCTTTTTTCAATTGTAAATAGTTGATGATAAGTCTGTTCTATGGCTGATGTTTTAGCATCAAGACGTTTTCAAAATTGTAATTTTTCAATTTATTTTTAAACCTCATAACTAGTTTTAATCCATGAAGCCTTATCAATCTCATGTAATAATTATTTATATTAGGTAATATGAAATCTCACTTAGTATCATGGAAGTTGTTAAATATAATTATAATGTTTATAAGGTTTGTAATAGTTGTCATAGAAAGAGAATGAAGAGAGGGAGTAAAGTGTGAACAAGGAGAAAATCAAGGAGCATCTTTTTTGAAAGGAAGATAAGACCAAAATAGAGTGCCCAAGTTAAAAAAGGAATTTTCTATTTAACTATTAATTAACTTAGCTAATTTTGGATGTTGAGTTTTGTGCATAATTTGGGTGCCTAGTTTAGCCCATGGCTTTTAGCACATGGTTTTAGAAACCTATTGTGATTTGTGTTTTTGGTCTTATATATAAATTAAATGTTCCAAATGAAGGTATTATCATATGTATTTGTATGTAAATTATGCTACCGGAATATCTCCACATTTATTGTTAGTGTGACTTCATGTAAAATCTAGAGCATATGATTATATTGTAATTAGTATTGTTGTTTTTGGTCAAGTTTACAAAACTTATAGCAACTAAACCATTAATAATTTGGAGATGACATGAATTAGTGATCTGTGAAGATTTGTGTGTAGATTCTAAATATATATAAAAAAATAGAAATAAATTGTGGTTTGTTTATGTAACTTTTAATAAGATGTTTTTATAGTTAACATTTAAAAAAAATGGCCTCTATATCGTCACACATAACTTTTTTTATTGAAAGGATAAAATTATAGTTTTTAAAATATAGAATTTTAACATCAATATCTAGTGCACAGATATTTTTCATAATTTTTTCTTGAATAGTTTGTTTTCAATTATTTTTTGAAGTAAAAGTAAAAGTTATAATCTAGACATAGGTATGTGTCGTCATACATAACTTGTTTTGTATTTATTGAAATTAAATTTTATTTTTTATACTGAAACAAGAACATCAATACCTAGTGCACACATACATTTTAGAAATTTTTTCTCTATTTTTCTACTTTTGTGAAACAAATACCTTGATGAAAAACATACACAAGGAATATAATAATAAAATTAAAATTATATAAAATTATACTTTTTGGAAAGCTTATAATAAGGGCTACATACTTACAAAACATAATTTTTAAAAGTAGATTCAATTGTGGGTATGATTTAAGACTAGAGGGGTTATATCCAATGGGGTTTGATTTAAGGGGGTGTTTTCTAACCCTCTTCAATTAAAACCTTTTAGATGGAATCCCTCGAGGCCTAAATCATTATTTTTTTCTAAAAATATGTAATTTCAGGAAAAATCAGGATATCCCAAGTTTGAGACCCATTATTGTGGGATGACTTGAATACAATTGTTTGAAGATTTGGAAGCTATTATTTTCTCAAAATTATTTTCTTGGGATATTTGTTGTGTCTCTATGTATGTAATTATAAATTTTGCATCACTTTTCTTTTAAAAATATTTTAAATCATATATTTCTTAAATTTCTCTTCACATAGATAAGTGTAAGAAGTGATTGCATTGTTTTTCTCTTGAAGTTATTTAAGTTGAGATAGGTGTCATGTATCCATGCTTGAATTTAATAGCCACCTTGGTCTATTATATGAATATTTGGTCATTTAAATGCATTTCACTTGATTTTTAAGAAAAATATAAATTGTCAAAGAAAATTGTTCAAAGAGCATCTATTAAAGAGCCTACAATGCATTTCACTTTCCAAATTTTAGACATTATAGTTTGAGCATTTGTCAAAGATCCTATAGTTAAAAACTAATATTATTGACTATCTTATTTTAATGATATGAATATAACTCAAATTTTGGTTTGTGAAAAATCTCTCTAGAGGATAGAAAGTAATAGTTTTTTAATTAATTTAAGAAACAAAAATTTAAATAATATTATTTTACAACTAAATAAAATTAAGAATACAAGATCTAATCATGTGAGAAATTGAGATATTAATGCAACAATCTTAAATTTATGGCTACAATTAATAGTAAGTTTGTAAATCTATGTTTAAATTTTTTTCAAGACAATCTAGTTAAAAACATTCTAAAAATGAAGAAAATATTAATATTCCAACTTCGAAAATATTTTAAATTAATAAATATTTCTATAATAAATTATTATAAAATGATATATATTTATATTGTAAATTATAATACTATATTATATTTACATATAATATTTTTTATGATTTACTAATAATTTAAAGTGTAATATATATATTTATATAAAAATAATAATAAGTCAAATTATACAGATAATAAATTTTAAAATTCTAATATAGACTCTAAAATTAAAAAAACTAGTCCATTGACCATCAATTATAAGATTCCATACATCTTACAATCCTAACGTTCAAATAAACAATTAATGTGTATTTATTTATTATGGTCTCTAAGGGAAAGGGAATTTGGAGTGGCACTTCATGTCACTTGTTTCTATTAGACAATATAAGACTCTTAATAGTGTCATTGAAGCTTTTAAACCCAACTATGACATTTGTAAGGTGTGTAACTGTATTTTTAAAAAGTAACATGAAAAAAGGGAGTTAAGTGTAAACAAAGAAAAATAAATAAAAAAAATCTTTTCCATAAATAGATAATTTTGGGTGTTTTTTTTTGTGCATGATTTTGGTGCACAGTTTAGTCCATGGTGTTCAAAACTAAATGATTTTGGTCATGATTACATATTAAATGTTTCAAATGAGGGTATTGTCATATGCATTTCTAATTTCTACTATGTTTAAGAATATGTCTAGATTTACTATTCTAATATTTTTTGGTAATTAGTTATTAATAATTTTTTTAATAATACATAAGAAATTATTATTTTTTTATTCAAAAAGTATTTATATTTTTTAAAGTAGAGATGCAATATTTCTAACTTTAAAATGTTGGATAGATTTCTAAAAATGATAGATGTTTCTAGTTTTTTCAAATTTCTTTATAATTAAAAATAAATATCTATTTTAAATTTAGTATTTTTCATGTTTTTATTTATATTATTATAAATTAAGTAATTTTTTTATATAGATACATATAGAAAAATGATTAATAGTAATAATATTAATATACTATATTTTTCTATATTATATATATATATATTATGTAGTAAACTATAATATAATAATACTATATTTTAATATTAATGATCTAATATATTATATTTTTTTAATAATTTAATAAATTTTAAATATAATATATAATAAACTATAATATAATATTATTATATTTTAATAACATATTATATTTTTTTAATAATTTAATATAATTTAAATATAATATATAATAAACTTTAATATAATAATATTATTATAGTTTAATTCTTAATAATTGAATATATTAGATTTTTTAATAATTCAATATATTTTAAATATATCATGCAATAAATTATAATATATTTTAATTCTTAATTTTTTAGTATATAAATTTTAAATTATATTAACATATTAAATTAATATCCATATTAAAAATCAATGGGTTGCATTTAAATCCATGTTCAAATTCACATAGTGACATCTTAAGTTAGAATTTCAAATGGTGACTCTTGGACTTCTATTGTGGTTTGTCACTTAAATAAAGTGGATTAAGTGGTTCTAAGTTGAATAGAATGAACGGGAGGAGGTCTCCATTGTGATCTTCATTGGTGTGGGGCTAGTCTAAATAATCCCTCCTCAGTTGTTCTTACTGTGATCTCATATGAAGACTTGCATGACAGTTGTTCTTACTTTGATCTCTTATAAAGACTTACGTGACAGTTGTTCGTACTCTTATCTCTTATGAAGACTTGTACTTGTAATTACTATTATTGACTAAAAAAATGGATTAATTATAAAACTAAAAAGATAAATACTCGCCACTTGTGTCTGTTATTTTTACTCTGATCTCGCATAATTGCTATTGTTGTGAATACAACTGATTTGAGATTCATCAATCTATACCAAGGAGACGCTAGATCGTAGGAAGAAGGTTGAAAACATGGATAACCACTGTTGGCCTAAAACAATTATGAAGGAGACGCTAGATCGTAGGAAGAAAACTTGGATGAAACAAAACCACAGGTGGATGAACAAGTGGGACATCAATTTGCATGAGTGTCTTAGCACCAATAGTGAAATAAAAATGTATGTGACTGAAAAATTCAGAACTGCCATGTGGACAAACCAGATTGGGCGAAAAAAAGCATACTACATCAAAGAGTTTAACCTGACAAAGGATCATGGTGAAAAAACTTATTTAGGTGCAGCTATTAAAGGGAAAGCAAGGTTGTTAGTGGCAAAATTGAGAATGGGATCACATCACCTTAGGTGTGAGATTGGTAGGTGGAAGATACCCAAGGAAACTTGGGAAGAAAGAACTTGTATTTTCTGCAATAAGGGGGTTGTGGAAACGGAATGGCACTTCATCATGGAATGCATTGCTTACGAGGATATCCGTACTCAGCATGAAAATAGTTTGAAAGTGGACAATATGCACTAGCTATTTGAGGAAGATAAGATTAATCAGACGGCTAGCCTTCTAGTCAAAATTAATAGTAGGAGATATGACTTGGAAAAGAGCATGAAGAAAAATTAGGCCTGTTTTGTCTCGGTCCTATAGACTGTTTAGTCTCGTGGACGTCATTAAAATCTTTCATTCATTCATTCATACTCCGTCGCCTCTTCATCAAGACCTTTTTATTTTTGCTGTTCTCTACTTCTATCTAAGTAAGGACATCCTTAAGGGTGGGAGTGGAACACAAGAAAGGTTCTACGTAAGGATATCTTTACTTATTTTAGCAGAATTGATAACCACAAACCACCAGTCTTCATCCGGCCAACTTTCTGGTACAAGTATTGTAGTTTGAAGAATGGAAACCTAGTTCAGGTACTTGTGTAAGTGGTGAGTACCCATTTACTTGTGACAGGACTAGGTATCCTCCTGCAATCACCCATTTCCTCCTTCCTCCCGCTCCCTCTCTGTGACTGCCAGAGATGTAAAATCGCTGTCAGATCTCTAAGAGGATCATTTCATTAGTTTTTGTTCAGCTGCTCGTGTAAAATGATGGTACCTCAATCATGGTGGACTGTTGTCTGCTGTGTAAGACCAAATATGTACAAGTGTAAGTGAGATTATCCAGCACGAGAGTTTTGCCAAGCATCCTTGGTCTGTAGCTTTGAGAAAAATAAGGTACATGTAATGTGTGTAGTTACATCCATGAGTTTTAGGGTTTATAAATTTGCAGAGCAGAAAAAGCACATTGTTTTATATTTATGTTTTTAGATGTATTGGTTTGGCATTTTATTTAAGTTAATATGTATAGTTGTTGATATAATTTGAAAAAAAAAATTATTGGATTTTTTTTAGTTTTCATTTATCTGTAAGCTTTTAAATTTATTTATTTTCATAATTTATATTTGATCTATTTGGTTATTTTGTCTAGGAATTTCAATTTATTTATTATTAATTTTAACTTGGCTTAATATTAAACTAGCAATTGCACCTTAGTGTGCAATGGGTACGCCGAAGAAGTGTGGAAAGTCAATCAGGATAAATTTTGATCTACTTTTTGTACTATATAAAACTATAATAATAAGTATAATTAAATTATTTATTATTAATTATAAATTTTAATCTTAAATTATTTATAATAAGTATAATAAATTTTAAAAAACCAAAT
Source organism: Sequoia sempervirens (assembly GCA_007258455.2). Classification (NCBI taxonomy): domain Eukaryota; kingdom Viridiplantae; phylum Streptophyta; class Pinopsida; order Cupressales; family Cupressaceae; genus Sequoia; species Sequoia sempervirens. The sequence goes on from VDFB02047230.1 coordinate 92,150,490, forward strand.
AACTTTTTCAAATAAATGAAGATAATTATTTAAAAATTAAAAATAAAACAAGATGTCCTAATATTAAAACCTAAATGCCTTCATTATTAGGATCTTCATCGTAATTTTCATTTATCTTTGATGATACATTTTCCAATACAAAAAAATCCATGTAGAAGAAGTTATAAAATTTTCATATTTTTAATTAATATTATGTTTTACAATTCATTGCAATTGAAAAACTTTAAAAAAATATTTTTCATAAAAATAAATACAAATTATAAAATGAAATGGCATGATAGAGATAATTTCACTGTTATATCTAAATTTCCTAAGTGAAGATGTAAATTTAAATTTTAAATGTTTGAAGGTGTAATTTGCAATAATATTAGTTAAGGGGCTGCGAGGGTAAAAAAAAGTTAATAAATTTGCATATTTTCCCTTCCTCCACGTGTCTTTTTTCTTCCAATTAAATGAAGTTGATTTCTACAAATCAAAAGTTGAGTATCCTTTTAAGTAACTGGCCAAAAATCCTCACGAAGAGTCCTATGGCTTTCGATGGTTCTACCTAACTTATGGGAGACGAAATGAACGTAATTTTTTAAAAAATATCACACTACCTAGTGATGGATATGATTTTTTGATGGCAACATGTGTAAAACGGGGAAATTTTCCTCCAGTTGGTGAATGACTATGAACGAAAATCAAATCAGTGGAGGTTTTTTAATTTATTATCCTCATGTCAAATGCCCAGGCCCATGAAAGCGGTGAAAGTGACAAAATGCTTGATGTTTACGATGAACAGTGGGCATCATTTCTATGGTCAGAAGGTTGAGGCGAACCCTCGATGGTCAAACTTAGCTCGTTCCTTTCAGATAAGGATATGCCTTCCGCATAAATTATGATTATTTTCTATCAAATTGCACACATTGTCATACTTAGAGACATGTTCTAGGATCTTATTGTAATAACAAGAGATTATTCTTGAATTATTCAAAAGAATGAAAGGAATCAAAACATTGTAGATTTTATGTATGTATTTGCATCAAAGAATAGATATTGCATCGATCTTCAAGCTAAGAATTTTGAATCAATCATATCACTAATCTTGTAAACAACAAGGGTTTGACTAATTCATAAGGAAGTATCAAACTTCAATCCTTGCACAATGTACTCCTAAAGTTTTTTGTCAAATTTACTTTCCTAGTCAAATATCTTACATAGGCAAAGTCAAATTTTGCATGTTCTAGGTGCAAAGAATGTGATCACAAAAGTTGGATGGGATGCTAGCATGATTTTCTCTAATTTTTTGTAAAAATAATTTGGCCATTCATAGCCATCTATACATCATCCTTATCTCCACTCTAGTACACAATCAATATCTATCACATAACATCAATCACAACACAATGAGATATATATGTGTTTTCTTATCCCTTCTCTATAATCAATTATGCTTTTATATTTTCATCTAGAATGTTAGTTTTGTTTAATGTAGTCACTTATTTATTTATGTTTTTAGTACTTAGATAAATGAAAATGTTTCTTGATGAAAAGGATAAGTCCAATGATAACTTTAAGAAAACTCCCTAAAAAAGAGATAAATCCTAGTGAATCCTTTCTTTTTTTTTCGAAAAAAATATTAATTTCATTGGCGAATTTTTAACAGCACTAAAATTTTGTAGAATTCTTTTGGAAAATCTTGAAAAATTATAGGAAAATGCATTAATTATGATGGAAAATCTATCCAATTTGAAAATAATTCTCATGGAAAAGTAGGGGCTTGAGGGTGGAAATTCTCAATGGGTTGAAACTTTACCATCAAATTTACCATCATTTTGATACTTTGAAACTTTCAAGATAAAAGAAATGGAAAAAGAAAGGAGTGAAGGAAAAGCTAGAAGAGATAATACACATGAAGATTATTCAAACTACAAATATAAATTTGTTCTCGTGCATATCATAAAACCAACCCATATTTCACTAAATGAAGTCACAAGGGTAAAAGAAAGAAGTTGGGTATAGGAAAAGGGGAAATTTCAAGCAAAACAAAAAAATTGCACGAAACGTGTACTCGTTACAAATAGGGTACACGAGCCTAAATCTGAACCCCTATGCATTCAGCTTCGGGTACGCGAATAGGAAACGCGTATGTGTTTTGCAAAGCTATTAATTTTTTAAAATTAACAACTGTTTCATTTCAACCCACATTTTCGTCCACGCCAAAGAAGAGGAGAGCAAATCACGTACGTGTTTTAGAGGGCCCGATTGAAGAAAATTTTCACTACCACCTCCTCCCGGGTTGACACAACCGACCTCGGCGACCTCTTGGTTGGTTGAATTCCACCTTTATTTTTCTTTATATCTTGTTTTTTTGTTTTGTAATTAGTATTCAGTTTTTCTTTGTTTAGTTTGTTTTAGTTGAATATTTTATAGTTTTTTAATTGCATTTAAAAAACCAAAAACATCAATGAAACAAAAAACATTAAATTGTAAATTGAAAACCATAAAAACTAAACCTAAATTGGACACATTTAACTTCAAAATCAAAACCCTAGAAACCCTAGGTTACAAAATTTACATAGGTCCTTAAAAACTAATTGACATAGGTTAATCCTTGGACCTAAACCCTAAAATGTAAACCTAAAACACTATTTACCCTAAAAATTAAACCTAAAACCCTAAATTAGGGCTCCTTGGAGGTTTAGATTACATTTTTTATTTGACATAACCTTCTTTCTATGATTTTCACTCTCACTCATGGTTCTTAGTTTATTTAGGGTGGAAGTGATACAAGTTCAATATTAGGGGCATGTGATATAATAGAAGAGGTAAAATAAGGATGTGTAGTAAAATTTGATGACATAGCATGTAGGGAGGGATCACATTATAGTCCATAGGTTAGGTACATTTTGGTATGTTTTTGGTGATCCACACAACTACCAATGAAATTCATAATTGACTAATAAAGGAGGTACAAACAATCGATGCAAAGATATATCAACCAATAAATTGATTTAATTATAATATGTTCACATTTAATATAAATGATAGCTAATTTTATCTTGGAAAACTTCATGATTGTATAATTTAACTTGAGAAAGTGTACCAGTGAAGTAAAATAATGTACCTCATGTGAAACTACATGTGCTTGATTTAATAAGTGTATATATCATGATGCTAGTTGATATGAGCATGTAATCAATGTTAATAGCTTAAATATAGTGTATGATGTATTCTCTTAAAAAAAACATAGAAATGCAAGTCATACTTGTTAATCTAGACTATGTGCAATATGGATAGCTAGACACATAAATGTTATAAATCGAATAAATATTAAAATGTGAAGCATGAATGATTTCTACCCATTTCTCTTATTTGGATGAGATCCTTTGTGAATTATGTAAGGATGCATTATGATCATATTTAAGCCTTAATTTATAGGATGTTATTCGTAGGATCTATAGGTTGCGTGTAATCTAATTCCTAGTTTAACTCTCATGTGTAGTGGCATTGTTCTATTAGGAAAACTAAATGTTGTACTTTTTGTAAACTAGTGTATCAAAGCTAACTTGTAGCATGAACATTTCAATGGAAAATTCAAATTACTTTTTGAGAAACTTGATAGATGATTCATAAATGCAAGTCAATTCTATAACCAAAGGTTTATTTTCTAAGATTATTTATTTATTGAATTGATCAATTGATTCCTCACTTAGTCGTAGTTAGGTTATTTTTTGAAAACCCATGTGTCTAGAATTTATAAATATGAAGGAAGAGTCTATGCCATAGAAAAGTTTCAAAAAATATATGATTAGAAAACAAATTGGGTCTAAATTACTTTAGATCCCTTCTTCCTTTTTAAATCATCCAAGAGTGCTTAGAGGGAAATAGGTTCAAAATCCATCTTAACTCAACAACTTAGTTATAATTGAAATCTAAAATTCCTAATTGTTGATATATTGAAGTTATTCCTAGAATGTCACATATTTGATTCAAAGCACTAAGTTTAGGTGGTAGGGTTTCTCATTTACTTGTAAAAATTTTATTCATGTGTCTTCTATATGTTTTCATGTCATCAAATCTCTAAATCTAAACCCTAAACCCTAAAGCATTCATTTTGTCGTAGGACCTTAAAATGAAATTTGGTTGCCTTAGGAAACTCCACCAAATTTTATTCCCTTAAGCCATGGAACATTTTGTCCTAGGACCCTACTAGACATAAATCCCCTTAAGCCATCCTATCACCCTAAATCGTAAATCGATGTCTTAAGGGGTCATAATATGACATTTCTTAAGGGGATCAAAGAAGTTCTCAAAATTTGGTAAACCCTAAACCCTGAACTCTAAAATCTAATCCCTAAACCCTAAAGCATTCATTTTGTCGTAGGACCTTCAAATGAAATTTTGTTTCCTTAGGAAACTCCACCAAATTTTATTCCCTTAATCCATGGAACATTTTGTCCTAGAACCTTACTACACATAGATCCCCTTAAGCCATCCTATCACCCTAAATATTAAATAAATGTCTTAAGGGGTCCTATTTTGTACATTGCAATTAGGTCACTAGCATATATATCTATGTGTCCCTTATCTATGTGGACCTTACTACACATAGATCCCCTTAAGCCGTCCTATCACCCTAAATTGTAAATCGATGTCTTAAGGGGTCCTATTTTGTACATTGCAATTAGGTCACTAGCATATATATCTATGTGTCCCTTATCTATGTGGACCTTACTACGCATAGATCCCCTTAAGCCATCCTATCGCCCTAAATCATAAATCGATATCTTAAGGGGTCCTATTTTGTACATTGCAATTAGGTCACTATCATATATATCTATGTGTCCCTTATCTATGTGGGCCTTACTACACATAGATCCCCTTAAGCCATCCTATCACCCTAAATCGTAAATCGATGTCTTAAGGGGTCCTATTTTGTACATTACAATTAGGTCACTAGCATATATCTATGTGTCCCTTTGAATGTATTCTATTAATTTTTCATTCTTATCTTTAGTATTCTTTGAAAACAACGAATGAGATTATAAATTTTAATGCTAGTGTTAAACTTATAATTTTTTCTTAACTACTTTGTCCCACTATAGAGAACTTGTGTCTCTTATCATGAAATTTGAAAATTTAGATAAATCAATTTATGTCCTCAAATTTAATTAAATTCTATGTCATACTTAATTAATACATCTATTCACAATCGATATACCTTAGCTCTATAGATATACTCTTGTTGGGAAACAAGAGCTATCTCAATTTTTTGTTCCACAAGAAAATGTTGCTCACTAACTTGTGAGTCGATTATTCCAAGGGCTACCCAAACTTCACCCTAAGTTCCCTAAACCCTAAACCCTGAACTCTAAAATCTAATCCCTAAACCCTAAAGCATTCATTTTGTCGTAAGACCTTCAAATGAAATTTGGTTGCCTTAGGCAACTCCACCAAATTTTATTCCCTTAAGCCGTCGACCATTTTGTCCTAGGACCTTACTACACATAGATCCCCTTATGTCATCCTATCACCCTAAATCATAAATCAATGTCTTAAGGGGTCCTATTTTGTATTGCAATTAGGTCACTAGCATATATATCTATGTGCCCCTTATCTATGTGGACCTTACTACACATAGATCCCCTTAAGCCATCGTATCATCCTAAATCGTAAATCGATGTCTTAAGGGGTCCTATTTTGTACATTGCAATTAGGTCACTAGCATATATATCTAGATGTGTCCCTTATCTATGTGGACCTTACTACACATAGATCCCCTTAATCCATCCTATCACCCTAAATCGTAAATTGATGTCTTAAGGGGTCCTATTTTGTACATTGCAATTAGGTCACTAGCATATATCTATGTGTCCCTTTGAATGCCTTCTATTATGAATTTTAGTCAAAAGTAGGTTTTTGAATAGGTTTTTTTTGCATTAAAATGATTGTTAATTTTTAAAAATTTCATCAACAAACAAGCTTAAGAATGGTTGATCCCAACCTTGGTTAAGATGAAAACCCTAGAAATCCTCCTTCGCCATCGATGTTTCCAAACCAAAATGTGCCAACAATCCATGAATCTATCCATATAAATTTAAATCAATTTAGAAACATGTCAAAATTATGAGACACTTCCTGAGCTCTCATATATGAAAAAAAATAGAAACAATCATTTTGAATGTTGAAACTCTGACAAACGATCATAATAGGTTTGTAGAGTGGCAAGATTCCCAAAGACAACATTATTCCAATGGTTTATCATATGATGAAGTGAGGGTACTTGATATTGACAAATCCCAATTAGCCCATCTATTCATCAATCACAAAACAAGACAACTCGTAGATGTGCATGTTGGCATATTGTTGTCATTGATGTCAAAAGAGGGATCAGAAGTGAGATGGAACTAATCCTGCAAGTGAGAAGGTTGGCATTGATGTCAAAAGTGTCTTTGATGCCAAAAGAGTGTAGAATTGATTGTGCAAGGGAGATATTGGCATGATGATAGATCATTGGTGTACCTAAATTCTATGAAACTTAGAGGATGAATGTGAGAATAGTGAACCTGGTTATGGAAGTATGTGGATTGGTTGTTGGTGCGAAAGAGCAAGGTGCTCAATATGTTGCATAGTTGACAAGATGTCATATTTCTACAACAGTTGCTTCCAGGTATGTGATGATAGATTAGGTACCAAATTCGAATTGGGTTTCTCGAGAGCTTCTAAGAAATGTGATGTGTAGGTCTAGAGGATGTATAACAATCTCATAAATGAATTATGTTTCCTCTAAGTTAGAATTAGGGTTTATTGGTTAAACCCTAGGTTTGTAGTCATGAGTGAAAAAAATTTCTTCTAATTTGTTATTAACTAATTAAGGTGGTTGTAGGTTGCTTAAGTTAACACTTAAGCCTTTGAAGACGTTTGGGGAACCAACCCCTTCACCTTGCATTTACCAACTGCTCAAATATTTGGTGTGTTTAATATTTCCTATGTATCATGCAAATATTTGTCTTCGCTTGATCAATGGTTGCAATCAAGAAGATCAGATGGTGCTCATGGATTCCACTGATTTTTTTCGTGAATCCCAGCTACGTCCTACAATTTCAATGGAAAGAGATGGAGATTAATCCATGATGGGTGGATATTGATCATCAATGCATGGTGGAACCTACGAAGGCAACAATTGCAGCTAGTGGAAAGTGATGTCACGGTGGACAGATGGAAGAAGCCTGCGCACCCTACTAGAATTTTGGTGGGGCCCAATCAAGACCCACGGGGTCAGCGGGGAAAAGTGTAGATTATCCCTTGTTGATTGGATGGTGCTCACTGAAGAGTCTAATTGGACTAGATGGTGGAAGATGGTGTATGCAAAGTGGTGAATGACAACGATTGAATGTAGAAGATTTGATGGTGCCTACAGTGAATCTGGTGGGACCCAATACACTGACAGATTGTGACAGTGATGATGAAGATCGAATGGTGCACACGTTGCATGTTCAAATCCGATGGCTATCACTGAATATTGTGCATCACATATAGCTTTTGAAAATTGGTTTTTGGTTCAATGATACATGATGAATGACTATTGCTAGATCTCACACATAACAGAAGGAAAGTTGAAATTGGTTTGTAAATCAACGACGTGATGAAGAAATTCAATAGTCATGATCATGATGATAAAATGATGCATGATAAAGAAGAACAGGGCCTTGATAGGACCAGTGACACATGAAATCATATTGACCAATCTCTTCACATCGTTGTTGTCAAGCAAAGCAGTTGGAGAGTTGAGTGATGATAGTGGAACATGACAATAGTAGGCCAAGTGTCAAAATTTTATTACATCATTGGGTATTATTGTATCATGTTTATACATCCTTGAGTCAAGATGATTTGAGCGATATGTGATGTATGGGTAAGATTGAATGAAAGAACATCCAATGGATGAAATTGCATCGCAGGGTCTTAGTTCATCACGGTTATGAGTTCAAAGTAAGCCAAGCTTTCAGTGATGCACGATGAGTGTTGAGTGGTAGTGGAGAATTATGTTAGAGGAAGACACTTGGCATTATCCCTTTAGCCCACGAAGATTTGGTGCACCCATTGTTAGAGCCAACGAGATAGTGGTGAATGATGCAGATTGATCGATAGCTAATCCAACAACTATCACTACATTTTGGTGCATCACGAATAGGAATTGTGATGCTTGCAACATATCAACGATATGCGATGGAGGATGGAGATTCAAAGGTATGCGATCAGATGGTTATTGCTATGTTTCTTCATAGCGCGAAAAAAATGTGGATGTCCTAATTGATGTAGCAATATGCGCGATGGCTATGAAGGATATAATCAACAAAGGAGATCTATGATGCAAATTGTATTCTGATTGATCCAACAGTGATTGTCAGTTTGTGAAGACTGATGATGGAGATTTAAATGACCGCTTATTAGACAGTCATGTTTTAAAAGTGTTGTGATGAATGGAAAGTGTAGGATCGTGGCACGAAGTCTGTAGATCGATGGCCTAGATTTGAATGTAGTAATCACAAACAACTAACTCAATGTGAATGAGGGTTTCGACTAGTAACCAACACAAAGCAAGGAATTAATTGGTCCAACTACACCTATGACCAATTGAATGAAGATTTGATCTTCATGATGACAAAACAGACTACAAAGGTGATCGGGATCGAATAAGATAGAATGAACAAGAGAACTCATTTAATACATATCTGATTCTAGGGTTTCATAGGCTTTTATTCTTAGCAAACTTTTTGAGAAAAAATTTAATGTTGCGAGGCTCGATGCATAGGTATGGTGTAGAGAAATATATGTTAAAAACCCTAACAGATGATCACAGGGATGAGAATTAAGATCAAATTGAATGGAAAACTAGATGCATTGAATGCATAATTAGATTCATAGGGTTTAACAAAGAGAATGAAGGAAAATTCTCTGCATCAAAATTGAATGTTGGGTGGCTCAATGTAGGATATAGTGATATTTGATAAACCTTATCAAATGTCTTGATGATGAGTTGGATGATGGTGTGTAGCTCAATGTACTGGTAGCTTGCTGGTGAATTTTGCAAGTGAAGGAAACCCTAACATTAAGCTGGAGATGATCTGGATGGTTGAGAGAATCTCGAGGAAATGATAGTAGGTCATTGAAGAATGAAGAAAATTAGATATTGTCAAAGTGATATGTTTGCAGTATATGTGCACGTATAGAGAGAATAGTTTGTATTGGTATGCAATACTGAATAGAGTTACATCTTTTCAAGTATGTTGCAGAGATAGGAAGAGTGGGGTGATGTAGTAAGTTTGCAAGAAAAAGTGTGAAGTGTAGCAAACTGTGAATGCATTTAGTGAAGTCCTAGACTGTAATACAGAATATCATCTAGATTTGCATTCAAGTGAGTGCAGATGTATGAGACACTATAGAAAGAGAAATAAGAGTAGGGCAGCAAGATAGAACAATGCTTGTTCTATGTGCAGAGGAGAGTGCAGAGTAGAGGTGTGTTGCTAAGAGTGCAACTTCAGCAACAGAGTGTGAGTTGCAGTAAGTGCAACAAAGTATTGAATGTAATGATGTATCATAGGTTTTGCATAACCAATTTTATGCATACTTGAATTTATAATCCTTCAAAGTTTGTAGCCTCATTGTACTGAGTTGTGGCTCAAATTAGGGGATTGTAGTCTCCTTAAGGTTGTTGCTTCTAAATTAGGATGTTGTTGCATCCTTGGAGTTGTAGCTCCTAAAACAAGGTGTTGTTGCATCCTTGATGTTGTTGCTTCTAATTTATGTAGTTGATGCTTTCTTGGGTTGTAGCCCTCAAACATTGTAATAGAGATTTATTTTGTGACGCTAGATTTGAGTAATAGAATCAAGCAACATTTGTCACCGTGGTTTTTCCCATCTTGGGTTTTCCATGTATATCTGGTGTTGTGGGTATTTGTTTTGATTGCATATTTATGTTTGCATTCTTTAGTTTTCAATCTACATGTAGTAAGAGTTTGAGTAAGAAATTTGCACAAAGTTCTTGGAGCTAAGAAAGTAGTTTTCATAAAGTTTTAAGGGATAGATTTGGGTATCTACTAATTCACCCCCCTCTTAGTAGATCATTTTGTTCCAACAATTGGTATCAGAGCCCTAGGTTCCCTAGGAGAAGCTTAATCAACTTAGGTAGATCTTGGTGAGTGAACACAATATGGCTAATAAGGAAAGCTCATTTGTAGTACCTCTCTTTAATAGATTATATTATATATGGTGGAGCTTCAAAATGAAGTTACATTTGGGATCCATAGGGTTTGATGTGTGGATGTTAGTGGAATATGGATGATACAACTTTTGCTACACCTCCAAAGTTACTGAGGATGAAAAGATGGCGTATGAGAACAATGCTAAAGCAATGGATGCAATTCTTTGTGGGTTGTCAAGTTCCATATTTGTCAATGTCATGCATTGCCAAAGTGCATGTGAAGTGTGGAACAAGTTGAAGAGGATGTATGAAGAAAGTGATGTTGAGGTGCAGTCATTGATTGAGAGATGTCATATATAGTGAATCTGAATGTCTTGAGATAAGTGAAGATGAGAAATATGCAAGTTGGTTCTCAAGTGAAGCTGCAACAAGAGGTGATGAAGAAGAAACATCTACTTCAGGATCAGAGGAGACTGAGGAAGAGGAAGTTGAGTTCATCAGGAAATTGAGAAAAGGATCCAAAAATGTAGAGGTAAATCTACTTATCTTGCTTCTAAATGCATTCATGATGAAAAATATAATTCTAGGCAATAAAGTGGTTGTAAGAAAGTGAATAAAGAGAATTTGCACATAAATGAAGAAAGTGGGCCATCTGATGAAAATGGTAGATCAAATGATGAACATGGAAGTCTCGGTGGGTTTGATCCATTTGGAACAACTTTTGATGAAGAAGTTGAAAGGTTTAATAAAGAAGAAATTGATAAGCTAACCAAGAGTCTCGGGGATTCTAATTAGATGGTGATCAACTTGAAGACTGAGGTGGAAGAAGAAAGAAGAGAAAAAGATGTAGTTCAGATTGAACTACAGTCTAAATCAAAAGAGTGCATAAAGTTGAAAGAAGTAGAGGCCTTGAGAAAATATTTAGAAAAATCCAAGGAGCATATTGATAAAGGCCTGAAGTTGAAGGGTGGCTCTAAGATACTTGATGAACTGGTTAGATCACAAAATCCATCAAAACCTAAAGAGAAGGTTGGCCTTGGATTTGAGAAAGGAATGAGTTCCTCTACCAATACTTCTGCAAACTTATATGACATATTTAGAGCAAAAGAAAGTAGTTGTACAAAGAATGAGGAAGCTTGCACAAGCAGTACCAAAGAAAATGCCTCTAGAGATAAAGAATCAGAAAAAGGAACTATTGAGGTGAAGAAAGGAAAAGAAGAAAAGAAGCCTGCTACTGATAAGAAGAGAGTTGAAGATGAAGAGAGACCTACTATAAACAGGAAGAACAATAAACATTCATTTTTTTTTCAAAAGAAGAAGCCCACAACAAAGAAGACAGTGGAGAAACCAATTCCTAGAAACCTAAAGAAAAATCAATACACAAAGGGAGCTAATGAAGGAAGATCCACAAGGATGAGATACATGAAGAAGCAAAGGAAAAGAAGACCACCTAATCCTGCTTGAAGAAATGATATGACCAGGTACTCCCCATGTTTTAATGGTTATTACTATTTCTGCAATCAATATGGTCATAGAGCTCTGAGATTGTAGAGTTGCAACCAAAAGGAGAACAAAATATATAAATATAAACTCTTTGGATCCTATAGTAAATATGAATATAATGTGCTACAATTGTAATAATATTGGTCACATAGCCAATGACTTGATGGTTGCAGATTCATGGTCACATTCTTTCTCTTTGAAATTCTCATTAGAGAGTAAGAACATCAACAAATAGTAGATAGTTGTTGCAGAAATTGATATCAACAATTGATATCAGTTATTGAAGAAAAGTTGGTGTAGATGCTTTGTTAAGAGAAATGCTTCTTTCCTGCAAGGAGAAGAGACATGGCTAAAATGCAACTGTTCTGCATACAGTAGCTCTAAAGTGGTATCAGACCACTATAATTTGGTTCAGAACAATCTAGTTGGTACAAAGCCCAAAATGAAGCTCATGCTCAAGTATACAGGAAGTGAGCATGGAGCAAAGTCTAAGGGGGAGCTGCTATTGGTATCAAATCAGTGTTATACTTGATATAGTATAGTCCATGAAATCAATTGGTACATAGCATAAAGTGAACATATTCATAATTGGTATTAGAATGATAATTGGTATCAGGGCATGGTATCACCAATTGGTGTCTGTAACATGATTCAATTGGTACAAAGAATGAATTATAATATCTACAATTGGTATCTAATCTGATCAAATCAAAGCATGTAATGGCACTCCAACTGGCATCAGATATTGTTAATTGGTATAGGGTGATTGGAGCATATGGATTTTCCATTGCAGTTAAAAGGTTGAATGTAACAATTGGCATGAGAGCATAAATTGTCTTCAATTGGTATCAGTCAAAGGGGGAGCTAAGTCCCTTTTCCATTACTAAGAAGAGTTGAAGACTGTAGTAGTATGGTGACCTGAGATAAAGAGGAGGAGAAAGTTGTGCAAGTGCTCAAAAGAATTGAGCATGGGGGATAAGAAGTGAGCAATTCTCAAATTAGAGCATAAGAGAGAAAGTTGTGAAGATGCTCATAATGATGAGAAAAGGAGAAGGAATTTCAAAGGGAGGGTAAGTCTCTTTGCCAGTTCTAAGGAGGATATTAGGGAACAACTAGACCCTTTACACTACTTGTCAAAGAGGGAGAATAATTTTAGGGGTAATTCCTTTTCCATTGATGTCAAAGGGGGAGAAATTCATGCAAATGCTCAAAGAGAAGCATTTTGAGAAAGCAAAAATTGAAGTGGAAATTAAAAGATGATACCGGTACGAATGTTGAATTGGATAATTGGTATCATTAAGAATTTAGGCTTTTCCATCAATGGAAAAGGGGGAGATTGTTGGCATATTGTTGTCATTAATGTCAAAAGAGGGATCCGAAGTGAGATGGAACTTATCTGGCAAGTGAGAAGGTTGGTATTGATGTCAAAAGTATCTTTGATGTCAAAAGAGTGTAGAATTGATCATGCAAGGGAGATCTTGGCATGATGATAGATCAATGGTGTACCTAAATGCTATGACACTCAAAGGATGAATGTGAGAGAAATGAACCTGGTTTTGGAAGTATGTGGATTGTTTGTTGGTGTAGAAGAGCAAGGTGCTCAATATGTTATATAGTTGAAAAAATGTTGTCATCCTTTTGCAACAGTTGCTTCCAGGTATGTGATGACAAATGAGGTACCAGATTCGAATTGGGTTTCTCAAGAGCTTCTTAGAAATGTGATGTGTAGCTCTAGAGGATGTATAACACTCTTAGAAATGAATTATGTTTCCTCCCGGTCAGAATTAGGGTTTATTGGTTAAACCCTAGGGTTGCAGTCATAAGCGTAGAAAAGTTCTAATTTTTCATTGACTGATTAAGGTAGTTGTAGGTCACTTAAGTTACCACTTAAGCCTTTGAAGTTGTTTGGGGAACCATCCCCTTCACCTTGCATTTACCAGCTGAGTAAATATTTGGTGCATTTAATATTTCCTATGTATCATTCAAATATTTGTCTTTGCTTGATCAACAATTGCGATCAAGAAGATCGGACGGTGCCCATGGATTCCACTGAGTTTTTTGGTGGATCTCTACTAAGTTCCGCAAGGTCAACAGAAAGCAGTGGAGATTAATCCACGATGGGTGGATATTGGCCGTCGATGGATGGTGGGACCTATGAAGGTAGTAGTTGCAACTAGTGGAAAGTGATGTCATAGTGGATAGATGGAAGAAGCCTGCACACCCCACTATAATTTGGTGGGGCCCAATCAAGACCTGCAAGGTCAACAAGGAATGATGTAGATTATCCCTTGTTGATTAGATGGTGCTTGATGAAGATTCTGATGGGACCAGATGGTGGAAGATGACATATGCACATCAATGAATGACAACGATTGAATGTAGAAGATCTGACGATGCCCACAGTGAATCTTCTGGGACCCAATATGCTAACAGATTGTGATAGTGATGATGAAGATCGAATGGTGCACATGTCACATGTTCAGATCTGATGGCTATCACTGAATATTGCACATCATGGATATCTTTTGAAAATTGGTTTGTGGTTCAGTGATATGTGATGAATGGATATTGCTAGATCTTGCACATCATGGAAAGAAAGTTGAAATTGGCCTGTAGATCAACGATAAGTGATGAAGACATTCAATAGTCACAATCATGATGATCAGATGATGCATGATAACAAAGAATAGGGCCTTGACGAGACTAGTGACACATGGAATCATATTTCCCAATTGCTTCACATCACTATTGTGAAGCGAAGCAGTTGGAGAGTTGAGCAATGAGCAATGAGCGATAATAGTGGAACATGAAATTAGTAGGCCAAGTGTCAAAAGGTTATTAGATTGTTGGGTGTTATTGTATCATGTTTATACATCCTTGAGTCAAGATGATTTGAGTGATATGTGATGTATGGGTAAGAGTGAATGAAAGAACATCTAATAGATGAAATTGCATCACAGGGTCTTAGTTCATTGCGGTTATGAGTTCAAAGTAAGTCAAGCTTTCTATGATGCACGATGAGTGTTGAATAGTAGTGGAGAATGACATCAGAGGCAAACACTTGGTGTTAGCCCTTTAGTTCGTAGAGATTTGGTGGACCCGTTGGGTCTCAAAGCCAACAAGATAGCAGTGAACAATGCAGATTGATCGATACCTAATCCAATGGTGATTGCTACATTTTTGTGCATCATGGATAGGAATGGTGATGCTCGTAGCATATCAATGATATGCAATGGACAACAGAGATTCAAAGGTATGTGATCAAATGGTGACCATTATGTTTCTTCACATCACGGAAATAGATGTGGATGTCCTAATTGATGTAGTGATACCTAATGGCTATGAAGGATAAGATCAACATGAGAGATCTATAATGCAGATTGCATGATGATTGATCCAATGGTGATCTCCAGTCTATGAAAATCGATGATGGAGATTTAAATGACCGCTTATCAGACGATCATTTTTTAAAAGTGTTGAGATGAATGGAAAGCACAAGATCGTGGTGCGGATTATGTAGAACGACGACCCAAATTTGAATGCAGTAAGAATGTAGTAATCAAAAATGGCTAACTCAGTGTGAACGAGGGTTTCAACTGGTAACCGGCACAGAGCAAAGAATTAATTGGTCCAACTGCACCTATGACCAATTAAATGAAGATTTTATCTTTAAAGCAGTGAAACAGACTATAGAGGTGATCGAGATCAAATAAGATAGAATGAATAGGAGAACTCATTTAATACATATATGATTCTAGGGTTTCACAGGTTGCTATTATTAGCAAACTTTCTGAAACAAAATTTAATGTTGTGAGGCTTGATGCACAAGTACGGTGTAGAGAAAGATATGTTGAAAACCCTAATAGATGATTGCAAGGATGAGAATCAAGATCAAATCAAATGGATAATTGAATGAATTGAATGCATAATCAAATTCTTAGGGTTTAACAGAGAGAATGAAGGAAAATTCTCTGCACCATAATTGAATATTGGGTGGCTTGATGCAGGATATGGTGATATCTAATAAGACTTGTCAAATGTCTTGATGATGAGTCGGATGATGGCATGTAGCTTTATGTACTGGTATCCTGCTAGTGAAGTTTGCAAGTGAATAAAACCCTAATTGTAAGTTGGAGATGATTTGGACGGTTGAGAGAATATCTTGGCAGTGATAGCAGGTCGGTAAAGAATGAAGACAATTAGATCTTTTTGAAGTGATATGTCTATAGTATGTGTGCACGTATAGAGAGAATAGTCTGTAGTGGTATGCAGTACTGAATAGAGTTACATCTTTTCAAGTACGTTGCAAAGATAAGAAGAGTGGGGTGATGTAGTAAGTCTGCAAGAAAGAGAGAGTGAAGTGTAGTAGACACTGAATGCATTCAGTGAATTCCTAGACTGTAATACAAAATATCATCTAGGTTTGCATTCAGGTGAGTGCAGATGTATGAGACACTATAGAAAGAGAAAGAAGAGTAGAGTAGTAAGATAGAATAGTAATTGTTCTATGTGCAAAGGAGAGTGCAAAGAAGAGGTGTGTTGCTGAGAGTGCAACTTCAACAATAGAGTGTGAGTTGCAGTAAGTGCAACAAAGTACTGAATGTAATGATGCATCATAGGTTTTGCAAAAACAATTAAATGCATACTTGAATTTGTAATCCTTTAGAGGTTGTAGCCTCATTGTATTGAGTTGTGGCTCATATTAGGGGATTGTAGTCTCCTTGAAGTTGTTGCTTCTAAATTAGGTAGTTGATGCTTGCTTGGGTTGTAGCCCTAAAACATTGTAATAGAGATTTATTTTATGACGTTGGATTTGAGTAGTAGACTCAAGCAACCTTTGTCGCCATGGTTTTTCCCATCTTGGGTTTTCCACGTACATTTGGTGTTGTGGGAATTTGTGTTGATTGCATGTTTATGTTTGCATTATTTTGTTTTCAATCTACATAGTAAGATTTTGAGTAAGAAATATGCACAAAGTTCTTGGAGCTAAGAAACTAGTCTGCATAAAGTTTTAAGGGATAGATTTTGGTATCTACTGATTCACCCCCCCTCTCAGTAGATCATTGTGTTCCAACATTGTGGAAGCCAAAATTTTAAATTAAATGGTGCACACATAGAGGTATATTAGATAATTTTTGGAAATGTTGGTGGATGGGTTTTGATAAACCACCCAACAATCTTGATGTCCCTTAGTATTTTCTACAAAAATTATATGTCGAGTTTGTCCTAGGGAGGCATGTTAATTACTTTGATATGCAATATTTCCAGGGTGTAGATAAAGGGATGCCACATGATAGACCCAAAGCACATCAAGTCACCTCACTTCTTCTTGCTCCACCTATTTCTTCCTTGGTTCTAGTACCTTACACCAAGATTGTTTTAGATGCAGAGAGTCAGAGCATTTTTTCCATACATGCATTGAGTGATTATTTGATCATGTAGAGCTTTCATGTTGTGCAACTGCATGACAATGCATTGCATCATGATGGTGATGCACTTGATACATCCCACCATGATGGTGATGCACCTTTTGTATCAGTTGTGATTGGTGCACCCTCCTCTTCGACACATATTTGTGTGTCCCATTACTACATCATGTGCCACAATATATTTTTGGGTCCTCTTTGACAATCCAGTGAGGCTCGAATAAACACATCCGACTATGAGGTCCATGATATGTCAAATCTAAGAGTTGAGAGAGCACGGAGTGGACCATTTTCAGGAGAGACATTGGGTGGAAGAGATGATGTGGAAGCACTGGTAAGACTTAAAGTAATTTCATAGTGTGTTTGATCTAAATTCTTTCATATTTTATAAGAGATATTTGAACTAATATTTGTTTGTGTTAAAATCTTTAATAGTTGTTGGTAGAGGACCAAATTTCCCAAGTGCGGAAGGGTACACAATCAACCATTTCATTTTTCCTAGATACTCAATATACAGTATCATTTAAATTATTCTTTAGATGATAATTTTTGAAATCTATTATGTTTAAATACATGTACATAGATTGATAGTCTAATGTAATCTTGTCTTTTTTATGCAGCAATCTAGTACTTTTACAGCCATGTTGATTGAGCTTGACCCATTGGAAGAAGCTGCACAACAAGTATATGTGTTTTTTATATTCTTGAAATTAATCTTATATGTGCATGTGCATTTAAATTGTGTTACATTCTTGTTATTTTTATATAGGAAACCATCTTAGCTATTTCATCCATCATGAGCCTGTCTAGTGTACAAGCATCATAATAGGTATATATGTTTATTTTATATTGCAGATATTTATGTTTAGATAGGGTAGATATATGTTCAATAAATATGATTATTTGTCAGCAATTATATGTTAATTTGTATCATTTTTATTTTACCTACTATAGTCCTCTACCTGATTCAACAATGTGATGAATGTGAGACCATTTCGTTATACGAGGACTCCTGACCATCCTAAGGGGAAATCATATGAAAAATGTTTTGTAGAAAAGAGAGCAAGACTTGAGGTAAACAAGAATTGCATTTTTGATATAATATAGATCTTTCAATATAGTGAATTTGATGTTAAATTGATAATTTCTAAATTATAGTATATAAGTTTCTAATTACTAGTCTATTTTGTCAACCATTCACATAATTAATCTAATTTGTGGTTTGAATTGTTGTTGTGCAGGAAACTTTAGAGCCACTAAGTTCTTCGAGGAGGCTCGATTTTGATGATACAACAAAGGATTAGGATTTGGTAGAGATTGATACATTTAGGGTTTGATAGATCTTGAGATGGCATATATGCCACAATTTGTAAAAAATGTTTTGAGTAGGCATATATGCCAAATTTGTATATGCACAAAAATAATTATTCTACATTTTGATATATAAGAATTGATATTCGATTTAATTTTTTTCTTGTGTGCATGTTTTTCTACTTTGAATCTTCAAAATGGAATGTATAATTATTTTAGAATGGTTTAAAGTTATAATCAATACATTTATAGATTAATGAAATTGCATTTTAATAGAACTTATGAATTACAATTGGTAATCCATATATGTTAAGAGTTCATTCATATTAAGGTTCACATACATTACGTTCCATGAGACCACATTTCTTTGAGGAGTTTTTTCAAATAATTCAATGCCTTTTTCTATTGTACAACATTTTTCATACATGTCTACCAAAGCATTTTATCAAACAATTTACTTCCTTTTTGCTATGGCTAAAAGCCTAAAGCAAGTCTTTTGAACAAGCTAGTAGACATTAGCAACATAATATGAATGACTTGAGCTAAGACTACCAATGTGACTACATGAAAAGTTTCATAGGGGTACCAACAAAGAGGAAGAGTAATAGAGTTTTCAAATATTTGATTACCTCCATATGTTGCATGTTGAACACTCAATTTGAGAGTACATATGATTTTAAGCTCTCTTGAATGAATTTACATTTGACATTTTTATTTTTTTTGAACTCTTGTAATGAAGTGGGTAGCTGATTTTGTTTTTCAAAAGAAGCTAAAATTAATGAAAAATGGTATGAGATGCACTATATAATATTTGTTGAGAAGAACTGTTTGAAAAAATGCCTCAAAGAATTGTGGTCTTATAGACAAGGAAATAAAGATGAAAAGAGCAACTTATGACAGTCTTATATGGCATTGATTCTTTTGATTAATTAAAAAATTCAAACAAATCCTATACAACTTAATGGAATATATGTCATTATAGTGTTCATTCAAAAGTAATATAATCTTGATAAAAATCAATTTCACTCAGTGGTGCTAAACACTCTATACAAACCATATGAGTGATGCAATCATCAAACAAAACCATTTCAACTCAATTCAACATTCATGCCATTAAAACCTTCAAGCTTAATAGCATGTCACTAGATCCTTCATGTAAAAGGTATAAAAACATCATGAATAAGAATCACTATCTTTCAACCATGATACATAAACACAGACATTATGTACACCATAGGGGTTTGATGCAACCTTCAAACAAAGTCCTTACAAATCAACAAGATACATGTTCATTAGATTGTTCATGTGAAATCTATACAATAATCATGATCAACAAATAAGACATCACTCAACCATGATGCATGAAAAAAAACTATATATGCACACCATATGAGTGTGATACAACCATTAAACAAACCAAATGCAACTCCATGACATGCATGTTATTTGACCTTCCACATGCAATTTGTATTATTGTAATGCACAACAATGAATAATGCTAACCATAATGCACGAATAAGCAAACTAAGCATACCATATGGGCTTGATGCACACTATTCATAATGCACACTTCACACAAAAGCAATAACACTCATATGATATTGTCATATATATCAATCAACCTTGACCCACACCAAACTTGCTATATGAGTTTGATGCAATCTACAAATAACAATATATAAGTGTAATACAAATGTAATGCAAATTTTGAACAAAACCAACATACAATAAAATTATATATATCATCAATTCCTTCATGTAAATGTCATATAGTCACATAGAAGCATCAATGCCACTCAACATTTTCAAGATGGAGGTCCATGTTGGAATCCCCAAAGTGGTGTCTTAAGTTGGAATTCCAAGTGGTGACTCTTAGACTTCCATTGTGGTTTCTCACTTAAATAAAGTGGATAAAGTGATTCTAAGTTGAATATGTTGAAGGGGAGGAGGTCCCCTTGTGATCTTCATTGGTGTGAGGCTAGTCTAAATAGTCCCTCCTTACTGATAAAAATATATATTAAATTAATATATTTTGACTAAAAAAGTGTGTTAATTATAAAACTACAAAGACAAGTACTCTCTACTAGGTGACAGTTGTTCTTACTCAGATCTCTTATGAAGACTTGTACTTGTAATTGTAATTGCTATTGTTGTGACTAAAAGAACGTGTTAATTATAAAACTAGAAAGACAAGTACTCACAACTATGTGACAGTTGTTTTTACTCTGATTTCTTATGGAGACTTGTACTTGTAACTGCTATTGTTGTGACTAAAAAACAAAGAAAAGTACTTGCCACAACGTGACAGTTGTTCTTACTCTGATCTCTAATGAAGACTGGTTTCAGATTCATCAATCTATACTCCGTCGCCTCTTCATTGAGACCTCCTCTTTATTTTTGTTCTTCCCTACTTCTATCTACGCAAGGACATCCTTAAGGGTGGGAGTGGAACACAAGAAAGGTTCTACGTAAGGACATCTTTACTTATTTTAGCAGAATTGATAACCACAAACCACCAGTCTTCATCCGGCCAACTGTCTGGTACAAGTATTGTAGTTTTAAGGATGGATACCTAGTTCAGGTACTTGTGTAAGTGGTGAGTACCCATTTACTTGTGACAGGACTAGGTATCCTCCTGCAATCACCCATTTCCTCTCTGTGAGTGCCAGAGGTGTAAAATCGCTGTCAAATCTCTAAGAGCATCATTTCATTAGTTTTTGTTCAGCTGCTCGTGTAAAATGGTGGTACCTCAATCATGGTGGACTGTTGACTACTGTGTAAGACCAAATATGTCCAAGTGTAAGTGAGATTATCCAGCACGAGAGTTTTGCCAAGCATCATTGGTCTGTAGGTTTGAGAAAAATAAGGTACATGTAATGTGTGTAGTTACATCCATGATTTTTAGGGTCTATAAATTTGCAGAGCAGAAAAAGTACATGGTTTCATATTTATTTCTGTTTTGAGATGTATTGGTTTGGCATTTGATTTAAGTTAGTAAGTATAGTTGTTTTGATATAATTTTGAAAAAAATTATCGGATTATTTTAGCTTTCATTTATTTGTAAGTTTTTAAATTTATTTATTTATATATTTTATATTTTGTTTTTGATTGTGTTTGGTTATTTTGTTTAGGAATTTCAATTTATTTATTATTAAATTTAACTTGATTTAATATAAAATTATGATTGTTTTCTATCAAATTGCACACATCAAGTTATATTTAGAGATATAATCTAGGATTCTAGTGTAACAACAAGAGATTATCCTTGAATCATTCAAAAGAATGAAATAAGTTAAAGTATTGTAGATTTTAGGTATGCATTTGCATCTATCTTCAAGCTACGAATTTCACATCAATCATATCACTAATCTCGTAAAAAATGGTTTGACTAAGTCATAAAGAAATATCAAACTTCAATCCTTACACAATGTTCTCCTAAAGATGTTGTCAAAACTTTAATTTCCTAGTCAAATATCTTACCGAGGCAAGTCAAATTTTGCACATTCTAGGTGCAAAAAATGTGATCACAAAAGTTGGATGGGATGTTAGCATGATTTTCTCTAAATTTCATAACAATAAATTGGCCATTCATAGCCATCTATACATCATTCTTATCTCACTCTAGTACACAATTAATATCTATCACATCACATCAATCATAACACGATGAGATATATGTGTTTCCTTATCCCTTCTCTATAGTCAACTATGCTTTTATATTTTCATTTTGTTTTAGTGACTCAACTCATTATCCATCTAGAATGTTAGTTGTTGTTTAATTTATTCACTTTTTTTTTTAATCTTTTTAGTACTTAGATAAAGATAAATGAAAATGTTTCTTAAAATATGTCCTTCCATTTTGTTGAACCTCATGTGAAATAAAGGATTGCCCTCTTTTTTTATGTTTATATGAAGATTAATGAAGGATTACTAAATATTTTTAATCCTAAACTAATAGAATAAAAATTGAGTCACATACAAGACAAGTGAATGCTAAATTTAGATGAAAAGGTTAGAGAAAGCTTAGCCCCATCAATGAGGGTAGACTATTGATGTGATGCAATCTAGTTGATATTGCACTCTTGAACTATTTTCTCACTATAAACTTTATATTTGTGGCGCCTCCTTCAAAATAAATATATCACTAAACCTAGCCAACTTGATGGGATAATTGGTACAATTCTAGCCTCCTACTATGATTATGTCCAATTTATGGGACCATGTACTTTTCTATCACTTTCTTTTGTATTGTGCACCTCATTTGCAATACATGAGATGGAGTCAATGAATATTTTCTTGGGCTTTATATCCAAGGATTGAAGTGAAGTATTTCTTTTTACAAGTAATTCAAGCCCCATGTTATTGTTGTTCATACTATTTAATGAAGATAATTTAGATGTCAAAATGGAAGATGGATGACAAGGATCAATGCTTGCTATAATGGGGGAATGTTGATATGAAATGATATTTTATGACACTTTATGATAAAATCTATTTGATGATCTTAGAATTCCCTATAATTTATCTTCAAATATTCAATCCTAGGTGCTAATTTTGTTAAAAAATCATATGCAAGTTGATGGGTAATGATTAATTTTCTATTGGGGATATTTTGATGAATGTGAATTTAAGCTTTGATCAAGATGGATGTTACTATCCTAGTAATTATGTGCAAGGAGATGATCATGATTTTGATCAAAGTGAGATAGGACTTAGATCAAACCATGGCTACATGAGCTAAAATAACTAAAGGATTGGGATAACACTAGTTTTGATCAAATTTATGTACTTAAATAACTCAAAGTTAAGTATTAATATGACATATTTATTTACAAGGCTAAACTAAGTGCAAAACAACATGGGAAAAGTGTGAATTATGCACTTTTCTTCTCTAATTTATGCCCCCACTTTAGTGTCTATATGCATACATCATGAGGTGTGCATGCTTAAGTAAGATATGCCAATAAGTTAATGTTGATGTGCATGTTGGTCACAATCAACAAGGATAAAATTCACAACAAATCTTATCTCTCTTTAAAGAAAATTAAACAAAATCTAATTATCTCAAGTCTTGAATTGTCAAGTCTTGACGGATAGGATAACTTATAAGTTCATTGTAAATATTGTTTAACAAAGGGCCTTTATAGTTAAAGAGTCAAGCACTAGGATTGCTAATTTAAACAATAAATTTGAACCCCAATATGATCATGAAATTTACCATCATTTGATACTTTGAAACTTTCAAGATAAAAGAAATGGAAAAAAAAGGAGGGAATGAAAGGGTTAGAGATATTACACATGAAGATTATTCAAACTATAATCATAAATTTACAAGTGCATATCGTAAAACCAATCCATATTTCACTAGATGAAATCACAATTACATATAGATGGTGCAAGCTTCAAAGGAAATTTTAAATTTTGAAAGAGACTATGAAATATCCAAAAAAATAACACAATTTCATAATATTTTATAACATGAGAGACTCTTCAAGTCATGTTGATTTTAAAATACACATGATAATAGATATACAACCACATATTCACAATAATTCAAATAAAAAATATTTATTGCTAGTTCTCTTTAGTTATCAACAATTTCTCTCATAATTCAAAAAAAGTAGATTGATGACCCTTTTATATACAAAAGGTACCAATAATTAGTTACAAAAGAATGGTTCAAATTTAGTTTGAGAATGAATGGATAGAATTTGAAAACAAAGACTATTCCCATTTACAAAAGAATATGCAACAACATAATATCTAACAAATATTCACTTGATGTGAAATTATCCATCTAGAATTAGTGTTTAGCTATCTTGTTCATCATCTATTTTAACCAAGATTTCATCCCTTTCAATTTCCCTCTTTCAGTAGTCACCATATGCATTTAGAGCCTTAATCATGGCATCTTGATCCTATTCCTACGTGAAATTTCACTTAAACCATTGGGATATGAAGGTTGACAAGATATAATTATACTCAACCTTTTGCTAAGCATTTGTTCTTTTGTACTCCTTTATTATTCAACCAATCTTCACCATTCTATTGATAGCCTCCATGTTAAAATTGTATTCATGTTGATCCAATTTACTCTATCTGAGCTTCTTGAAGTCAACTAGGACATTATCAATGTTTTCCACCTTATCAGGAATTACATTTAGATCAATTACTCCTTTAATCAAGTTGATTTATTTGAATGTGAGATCTTTTAGGTATGTTTTAACCCTTTTCATTTCATCTTTGCATTATGTGATCAACTTATCCTCCCATTTGAGCCACTTGCTCTAGTGCCTAAGTTGGGAAATGGACCAGTTATCCATTATATTCTACATAATGAGGCTCTAATAATCAAGGCATTTCATTGCTAAGAACTTGGGGAGTTTGATCTCATTTTTCTCATACGTATTGTTGGACTCACCAAATATTTTATCAATCTTCCTTTATAAGATGATTACAGAGTCCTAAGATTCTACAACAAGCGTGAGTTCTTCTCATTCATGTACTAGTTTTTTAATCCATTCCTCTATTGTACTGGATATACTCTTCATCTAATCCAAGAAGTATTTTCATGTATTATTAGGGCAAGAGAAGTGTATGTCACATCCTCTTTCCTTAGCGAGCTCACCAGTTGGTTAATATAGTCATGTAGTTCTCCAATCTTCTTTTTTAGCTTCTACTTTTTATGCTTATCTTTTTGTGTTCAAATGTTTGCACCAATTACTATAGATTAAAGCTATAGAATATCCTTCTCTCAAGTAGAATATCCTATATTTACCATAGATACTTGATATTTTATCAATATCATGTCCTCATAGTTATTATCTGCAATAAGAGTAGTAATTTGTACAATTTTAGTTCTAGTTGCATCCCTTTTCATTAATGATATCACCTTGGATTTTACCTTTGGCTTGGGGGTCTTGAATTGGTCAAGAATCTTCTTGATGTCTACAAGAACTACACTCACCTAAGACTATTTCCTTTGAACCTCCACTTCAAGCCAATTAGGTGCATTAGTCATCTGGTAGTTGGTTTTATTGCAACTACTTTGCTTTAGGACTAGGTATTTTCTCCTTCCCTACATCAATATCTTGTGTGAAGTTTCAATAACTAACTCCTAAGGAATCTCCTTTGTTATCTCATGTTGACTGTTATCACTTTGAGGTAGTTGTTGGGTAGTTGAATCATCAAAACCTTATTAATCTAGACCTCTTTGGTTTCCACATTTATTTGGATCTCTTCAATCATCGTTTAATTCATTTCGTTATTTAATTCCTCAACAATGAGATAAGTCGAAAAAATGGGATCAAATTCATTTTTAATATCTTCCATCATTATCTAGAAGGAGATATTAACTTGCCTTCATCATTCAACTGAAGTGATTTAGGAAGAGTTTCTTCTTCTAAATCAATGACATATATTTTCTTGTCAAGTATCCTTCAACTTCTTCCCTTTCTTCTCACTATTGGGTTATATAGACTATGTTAGATTATGAAGGGAGAGAAGTGATTAGACCGGGGTTTCCAAAATTGGTTGATCAGGTTGGAGAATGGGAGCTATCAATGTTGGTACAATTGGGATGGCCTATATTGGAAGAGTGTAGGATAATGACACAACAATAATAGTTATCTTAGGGGTTTTTAATATTTCATCGGCTCTCCAACTCTCTTCTTCTATACTAGTATTTTTTCTTCTTGTTTGTCCCTCTTCCTCTTCTATGGTGCATCCTTATTATATGTAAGGGTAATTCCTTATGGTCTCAATATTTTTATGCACTAGTCTAGCCAACGGTAGTTGTTATCGAGTATACCCTTTGGAAGATCTTGAATATTTTTTTTCTTCTAGTTCAACACATTGTGGTTCAAGAATTGGGGCATCATGAACCTTTTACATCTTATATGTTAAATACATGAAAACTTCATCATCCTTAACTTGATATGGTACTTTATGAGTATCAAGCAACTTCATTTGAGTTGTCATTTTTAGCAAAATCTCTTCCTAACCTCTTTTTCATTTGCACACTCAACCCAAATATCCTTCAAATGAGGGATGTGCTCAAATTTGGTGACACCACTTCTCCATGTTGGGAAACACCGGTCATATCAAAAAGAAAAAATCTTAGATCAGTAGTGCCTTCGATAGATTTTATTCCCTTTAGATTTACTCAAAGACACGTACTACTATGCCACAAAGTAGAATCAAACATAGTTCATTTCCCACATTGACCCTTAGAGAAAAGTTAATGCTAATTAAACCAGTTCCAAACAACACCATTAAATAGATTCAATCAAGTAGAACCATTAAACATGAAAGATGGAACAGAAGATATGAACACATAGATTTACATGGGGAAAACCCTTTCGGGTAAAAATCCCCACACTCCAAAAGCCTAGATCGCCATTGTATTATTCAACAATAAAACAGTTACAAATACAATCCAAGCTCTAAGCCTTTATAGATTTTACATCTTGTTCCATTATGGAGAGAATCCGAAAACATAACCCTATTCTATTTCCCTCTCTCTCTCATTGTAGAACATTCTAGGGTTTTAATAACATTCGTTCTTAACCCTAACCCTAGTTACAAAATTCCAACAAGGAACAGTTTAGTTCAACTTCAAATAAGCAACAACAGTCAACGGTTAAGAGCATTCCATACAATTAACAAAATATCAAAGATTTAATTGCTCCACCCACTTCACAACAACCATGTGAAGCGAGAAATATATCACCATATCGACGGGACATCTTATCACCTCCCACCAATACAAGAAAGTCACGCTGATGTCCACTATACCAGTCCATGAGGTCCCTACTACTTGGAAGTCAGCATGGTTTGCACCAATTATTGCTTCTGCCCTGACAACTCAGGTCCCACCATAGTCATCGGTCCATCAAGGAGACCTCACTCTGAGTCCCACCGACCACTGCACATCTTGCTGATAATAGTTCCCATCAAGGAGACAAAAGGTAGAGTCCCATTGACAAGGCCAAGTCACATCGATGAGAGTCACCAACATGCTCACCACAGCCCATCGGTCTATCAAGGAGACATACTTTAAAAGTCCTACCAAAGTAGCCACGTCCCATTGATGAAGCGCCAATCACTAAGTTGCTCAAAAAATGAATTTCAGAACCTCTTGTTAGAGGTTGTAAAGTTCTCAAAAGCCACGACATGCTGAAAAAGGGATCACTTTGTCGCTCAAAACCTAAACTTTCAAACCTTGAGTCAGAGGTTGCAAAGTTGTCAAAACCCATGATATGCCAATAACAAAGAGAACTATAAAGTCACTAAGTCGAGAGGTTATGAAATTTTAGAACCACGCGACTTAAGTTAGGAAATCTTAGAAATCCACGACTTAAGTAGCAAACCATTTCCTGCCAAAGAGATTTCGATCAAACTAGTAACTTTGTCCCATGATATTCAACTATTTGTTCAACAATGCAGAGGCTCGAGCACCAATACATTTGAGGCACTATTTCTCAACATTCTCCCACTTGCCGAAGAACGCACTACCTACCAATCAATGCACGAATACTTTGTATCACCTAGGACACCTACAACAACATCTATAATGTCCACCATCTCAAGCTATAGTTCCAGCCATCCTCCAAAGGAAAGAAACAAGCCATGGCGTAAATATGCACCAGTCTAATCCGAGACACCACCATCAGAACCAACTAAAAGCAAGGGTTTCAACACACTACCACCACTCCACTATGCTCAACAAGCCATACAAAAGTAATGTCAACTTCAAAGCACTCAACATGAACACAACCATGAAGTTATCCCCCAGAAATAAGATAGAACGCCAACCAAAACAACAACGAGAGAACTGACTGCTCCCATCCAACTGAACAACCCACATGACTGAAAATAGCACCCACAACAAGTGCTAATCCATCCAATCTCACATACCTGCAAGGTATCGTCATT
Source organism: Sequoia sempervirens (assembly GCA_007258455.2). NCBI lineage: Eukaryota > Viridiplantae > Streptophyta > Pinopsida > Cupressales > Cupressaceae > Sequoia > Sequoia sempervirens. The sequence goes on from VDFB02047230.1 coordinate 92,178,855, forward strand.
AGTAAAATCGTGCTAGTAACACAACCAACCCATCAACCACACATACAGGCTCCATGTACAAACTATTCAAAGAAGACCAAACACATCTAGGAACTCCCACTGCATGGGTAATCAATTTGAAAAGAATAAGGCATTAAGAGTCTACCAATAGCATAACATAGAGAGTGTAAACATGTAGTTTCAAGGAACCATCCACAGTGATATACAAAACCTATAAATATAGCTCTCACAACAAGTCTTCATAGCTCTCCCAAGTTCTCCACACTCAATAAAGGAAAAAGATTAAGAACCTCCATGTCATCACCCAAGAACATGAGTGAAACCACATGACCACAAGCTAGTGATCACTACAGCTCCGAACAAACCTCAAACCGATGTAATGTGAAACCAAACATCCATGAAGACAACCAAGACTAAAGAGATCACCTCTGCACATCATGAACCTATAGAAAATCCTCCTACATACACCTCTAAATTCCAACTATGTCAAGTATGATCTCCTTCACAACACCCCAAAGAGAACAACATAACAACACCCAACCATTCAATCTCCAAGATCAAACACAACACATATATCATGTAATTATATGGATGTAAGCTTCTCCAAGAAGATCAAACTATTTCATTTCCATCTCAGTAAATCAGCCCATAAAACCATCTCCTAACAGTCCTCACCAATAAATGATATCTTAAACTAAAAACAATCAAAATCAAAAGGAGATAACCATGCTAAACATCCTTCAAATGAATCCTTCAGAACTAACTACACAGCTCAAGATCCATATCTATGAAAGATACAACATATAGACACATGCTAAACTAATCATCAAATGAGTATCCAAAGCCAATCACGAAGAATCAACTCATTCCATGAGAATCAAAGCACAAACACATCTGAAAGCAATAATGGGAAATACCTTTCAAATGATAATCTACCAAGTAGACCAAGAGTGGGGAATGAGAATGCTCTTCCAAGGTAACTGAGTCCTCATGACTTCTCCAAGAGCAATCTCCTCATTGGTCTCTGTTGAACTCGCGTGCAACCAAGGTGTAGGCTTCTCATACTTTTTGCTAAAATCTCACCAAGAGTAACCATCTCAGTATACTTTTCTCATCTCAAGAGAGTTACAACCTCACCTTATTCTCCATGTATCAACGAGCATTTTCAAATGACCATTTCATGCTAAAATCCAAATTGCATTACTACACTATCATGAAGTTCTCAAGCATATGACCAATGCACCCAAAACACAAAGAATTACTAGACCATTGTCAAAAGCTCCAATCATCTAAACCAGGAACTTATCATGACATCATGATCTTACCATCCCCCCTTAAGAGATACCATGCTCTAGGTGAACATATGATGGTATCAAGAGCAATGCATCATGCCAAAACTCTAATGCGCAATCAAGATTATACCATGACATGAAACACAACAAACTCTAAACCAACATCACATGTCAAGAATCACCAACACCTCAACCAAAGAATTCAAGAATCCTCCATGGATACGAGATGTTTCACATCTTCAAATAGAGTCCATGCAAAAGCGAAAGAGCCCTTCTGCAACAATAGGATCTAAGAGCTCCTCCTAGTAACATCTGCAACACTAGAGAAGACCATCCATCAACAAGTGATGAATCCACAGTCATTGTTAAAGCTCCCACTGAATCGTGATACCGAGCTTTCCAAGCATCATGACCAAAAAATTGCTAAACTGGAAATCCTTTAGGTCCACACAACAACATGTCTTTCTGAAAATAATAAAAAGTGACACCAAGATCTCCAAACCAAGCAGACAACACCATCACTGTCAAAAGCTTACACAAGGTAGTGTATCCAAGCTATCCATGACATCGTGATACAACATGCTACAGGTCCCCATAACTGACTATGTACTCAACACTATCCATCCTTTCATCTCAAAGCAACCACACCAATGCACAAGTGACCACATACAAGGCCAACAAACAAGTCTACACCAACAATGAATCAACCTCGTGGATATAGATAGTCCACTTCCAAGTTATCTCACTGTAGCCAACGGGTAGCTAATCCACCAACCACATAACTCAAAGATCAATCACAATGACTATGCAAACCCATCATCACACTGTAAAAAGCAACATTGAGATCTCAAAGAGAATAACCACACAAACAACATGACTTAAAACACCATATCAAGTCCAAATCTGATTTTCCAATCATGTCTACAATGAGCACCATAGTCTAGGAAACCACCAAGCACCACCACAAGAATATTGAGTGATGATCACTTACCAACACTCCCATACAGAGAAAGAAAACACACTTTATCTTACCATACGTGAAGCATGCATGCAAAACTACAACTGTCTCATCCATCAACGCCCCAAAATCCAGGGTCTAGAAAATAGTTTAACAGCAGCTCCACAAAACCATAATTTTTTTCTTGACCGTGTAAAACCTGCAAAACCACTGTGTTTGAGAAAACCCATTCACACCCATATCCACTTCACATCTAGATGACTCAAAAGTCTAAAACATAAACACCATAACAATTAAACTAGAAAATGGATTATCATGAATGAGCATCACCATAGATTTTTAAGAAAACCTATAAAAAACTCTCAGACCCAGAAGCATGAGTCCAGGCCCATTTCAGGCCATCTCCTCAACCACCAACATGTACAAACATCTGAGGGAAACAAGCTATTGTAGGAGCTTTTAGATCATTCGATGACCAACTCCATAGCCTTCATGCAATTAGGGTACCATAAAACTATTCCTTCTAATACCAGGACAAACCACCCAACATACGTACATTTCTCCATAGCTGAGAAACAACCCAACCTTCTCCATATCATCAGGGAGCCTCTCACACAAACACCCAATATGAAAGATTTTCTACAACACAATCACAAAGCAAAAATATTCCACCCCATCCATCGAGGTTATATCGCTGCCAACTCACGAGCTTCAAGTCACATCATTTCAATATGACCAACTCAAGTTTCTCCATCTTCCATATTGCATGTTGTCCCATGAAACTATAGCAAAAGAGCACAAACTTCCACTCACCAAAGGATCAATACATCAGTTGATTCCTTCAGATTTCCTCAAGCCTGCCACACTAAGAAATCTTCTCAGAAGGAATACCTAGAACCAGAAACACCTGGAATTCTTACATGCATCAACATGCAAGAAAATGCAAGCTACATGAGAGTCCATGCAAGTACATGCGACTCACAAACCTGCACATTCAAGCAAAAAAAAATCCCAAAAGAAGGCTCTAATACCACTTGGGAAATATCGGTCATCTCAGAAAGAAAACATTTGAGATCAATAGTGCCTTCAATAGCTTTTATTCCCTTTAGATTTCCTCAAATACACGTACTACTATACCACAAAGCAAAATCAGACATAGTTCATTTCCCACATTGACCCTTAGAGAAAAGTTAATGCTAATTAAACCAGTTCCAAACAACACCATTAAACATATTCAATCAAGCAGAACCATTAAACATGAAAGATGGAATAGAAGATATGAGCACATAGATTTACGTGGGGAAAACCCTTTCACATAAAAAAACCCACACTCCAAAAGCCCAAATCGCCATTGTATTATTCAACAAAAAAATAGTTACAAATACAATTTAGGCTTGAAGCCTTTACAAAGTTTACATCTTGTTCCATTCTGGAAAGAATCTGGTAGCATAACCCTATTATATTTCCCTCTCCCTTTCATTGTAGAAAATTTTAGGGTTTTAATAATATTCGTTCTTAACCCTAACCCTAGTTACAACATTCCAATAGGGAACGGTTTGGTTCAACTTCCAATGAGAAATAGAAGTCAATGGTCAAGAGTATTCCATACAATTAACATAATATCAAAGAGTTAATTGCTCCAACCACTTCACAACAACCATGTGAATCCAACAATATATCACCATATTGATGGGACATCTTATCGCCTCCCACTGATACAAGAAAGTCACTTTGATGTCCACTATACCAATCCATGTGGTCCCTACTGCTAAGTTAGCATGGTTTGCACCAATTATTGCTTCTTCCCTGACAGCTCAGGTCCCACCATAGTCATCACTCCATCGAGTAGACCTCACTCTAAGTCCCACCAACCACTACAAGTCTCATCGATAATAGTTCCCATCGGTCCATCTAGGAGACATAAGGCAGAGTCCCACCGACGAGGCCAAGTCACACCGATGAGAGTCACCAACATGCTCACCACAGTCCATTGGCCTATCATGGAGACAAACTTTAAAGTCTTGTCAAAGTAGCCACATCTCATCGATGGAGCGCTAATCGCTAAGTTGCTCAAAAACTGAACTTCGAAACCTCTTGTTGGAGGTTGCGAAGTTCCCAAAAGCCGTGACATGTTGACAAAGGGATCACTCTGTCGCTCAAAACCCAAAATTTTGAACCTCGAGTTAGAGGTTGCAAAGTTCTCAAAACTCACAACATGCCAATAATGAAGAGAACTACAAAGTCACTAAGTCGGGAGGTTATGAAATTTCAGAACCCCGCAACTTAAGTTAGGAAATCTTAGAAACCTGTGACTTAAGTAGCAAACCATTTCCTTCCAAAGAGATTTCAATTAGACTAGTAACTCTTTCCTATGATATTCAACTATCTGTTCGACAATGCAGAGGCCCAAACACCAATACGTTTGAGGCACCATTTCTGAACACTCCATTCTACCAAAATGATCAAAATTGGACCTAGTTGATTCATATAACCAAAGATTATATAACTATAATTCTACCTATGAATATTACCCAAGCATTATTATCAAGTACTATGGGGAATTGTACCCCATTTCTATGCTTAAACTCCATATGCACATGCATTTCTACTAGTTTCCTAAATACCTTATGAAAAATGATCTTGTCAATTGAATGCCTTGGTAATTTGTAAGGTACACTAGTGAATCCCTACAAACTAATATAAACGATCTCACATGCTTACTAATCTTGAATTTAGTGGCATATGATAGTATTTTAGCCATATCTCCTTCTAAAAACCTCACTATCCACATAGAAAATGCATCATTGACCCTCATGTAGTGGAAAGTAGACTTTTTATTCTAACTGGGGGTAGTTATTGTATAACAATTTTTTTTCCTATTTTCAAGCCTATTACACCTTTTCTCTCCAATCTTGGGAATGTAAAATTTCTTGCTAGAGAGTATACTAGATATGATGTCATGTAAAAATTTCTTTGTTCCAATATTTATAGCCTAGGAGTTCAAATTATCACTTATAATTTCTACCCAATGTAACTTGATGTCACCATTCAAGATTGTAGTGATGTACATTTACATCCATGGTATGAAGGTAGCTCATGTTAACAATCCCATTACTCTACTCAATAAGGTGATAATATCTCCAATCTCTTGTTGAAAGTCACTTTTATACAAGGTTTTTGGTATTTAAGTAATAGTAGCCTTTGGATGCTCCAATCATCTAGATTTTATGTGCTTATAACATGCCTCTACATCCTATTCATGTCTTGTGGGAATTTTCCATGCCAATCATCCCCACTTCCTTGTAGAATGGGATGTTTAAGGTATCCTCGATTGCATTGACTGTAAGGTCAACTATTCAATTTGTTCATCTTTAACAATCATTCTCTTGTTTGGATCGTAGTGTTGGGCACATTCCATCACCATTTTTTGCAATTGTAGTGATATTGGAAAGGAAACTACCTTGTCCAATCCATTGTTGACTATTTGGTAGGCCCTACTAGTGGCATCCACATTGTTTATCCTCTGGTTAAATTATATTTAGCTAACATACCCTAGGTCTGATGGGACTAAGGTGTCTCAAACTTTGATTCCTAGCATTAATTAATTTATTATTAGGTGCATATTAATTTATCCTAATGTATTGATCTTTCTAGTTGCCATTCACTTTGTGGGTCCTATTGTTGAGATGCCATCTTACATGGAAAGTGATTTGATATGGCAAGATCCTTATTTTTTTAGGAAGTTTTCACCCACTCTAGGAGGTCCTATTATTTAGGAGGATGATGCTACATGTTTCCATATTGGTGATAAAACTTTTTTGACAACTTCTTATGTTGACTTGAGAGTCTCGGTTAGCAGTTTCTATATCAAAATTGAAAAGGAATAAAGTAGCTTTTTGTTCTTATCTCTTTGAGGCACCCATGATATGGATAATATATTTTTCTTGAATATGGATTCCTAAAATGAGGATAAGGTTGTTTTTGGATTAACAGGTTGAGTTAAAGCTTATGTTTTTGAGCTTTTATAGATATTGGATTTAAAAAAGATTGGGGATGCTTTTTTAAGAATCTCTCTTGGTGCTCTATAAATATGAGAGTTTTCTTGAGGATTTATGAGGATAATTTTTCGTTGTAGGGTTATGTTGTCAAATTTCCTCTAGACAAGAGCAAGATGTAAATCTGCATGTTAAGGATGTGATCATGCAAGTATATTATAACTTGTTTGTTGCAAATTAATACATTGGTTTGATGCTTTGGAGTGTGGGGGTTTTTACCCAAAAGGGTTTTCCCTATGTATATTGTTGTTTCTTCTCTTTTGTCTTATATTCTTCTTTCATGCTCTTAAAGTGTTAATTTACATGTTATTATGCTATTAAAATTTAATTAGATATGCAAACTACATTATCCTTCCTCTAAGGTTAATGTGATGAGAAATCAACTATGTTTGTTTTCTCTTTAATAGCATAGTAGTATGTTCTTGTATAAATTTGTTGAAATGTGATTTAAAAAGAAAAATTAAGATACTGAAGGTGCATACTGGTTCTCAAAGGTCTTTTTGGGTTCATTGTTCCCTTTCAATTGGTATCAAAGCTCAATTCCATGTTTGCATTTGCATGTATTTATATGTGAGGTGCATGTACTTGCATGGGCTTGCATGTTTCTTGCATGTTATTGCAAGTGAATAATTCACCGTGTTTAAGGTTCTAGGGGTATTTCTTCTATTGTGATTTATTAGCCTAGAAAGCTTGAGGGAATCTATTTTGAAGGAATTGGATGATTATTAATCCTTGTCTAAGTGGAATTCTACAGTTGATCTTGTTTTCAGGAGACAACAAGCATTTTGAAGGATTTAGAAGATGGATTTTTATAGATTTGATCATGTGGTTATATTTAAACTGATATTGATTTGGATCTCCTATTTTATAGTATATTATAACCCTCATATGTGGTGGTGTTCTTACATTATTTGGTCATGTGCAACAAAGTATTCGTGTTTGGTATTTATTCTTGGATCTCTAGTCATATTGAGAAACTTGGGTTGACATGACTATGGTTTGATGTGCTTATGTTGGGTGCTTAGTTTTAGTCCTTGGTGCTGGAAGGCACTATTTAATTAGCCTTGAATACATGTAGGATATAGATTTGATCATTGGATGATCTAAAATCTTCTAGAATAGCTTAGCTCCTTCGTATGCTTGTACATGATGGTGGTTGTGGATTTTTCCTACAAATGGGCCTAGAGTTCCTAGACCTCTTTTTACTTTGGTTGGTTATACTTACATGTCTTAGTTTAATGTTGGTTGGATCTGAGGGTTATATGGATTTTTCATTCAACAATATGTGTGTATGCTTATTAATGCTATTCTATTGTTCTAGTTTAACTTTTCTAATGTTTTAAGAATTTTGGTTCTTCAAGGTGATAAGTGGATATGGATTTGCATGTGTATCCATAAACATAGTGGTTTTGCAAGTTTTTACATGATTAATCAAAGCTTTTGATTTTGTAGATCTATGGATATACTATTTTTCATATTATGATTATTTAGGGTTATTTTTGGATATAATATAGTTGTAGCTTTGCATGTATGTTATGTGCATGGTGTGAGGAGGTTTGTAGCTTTCTTGGTGAGGAAATGTTGGTATATGTTTCACCATTAGTGATTTGTGGGTTGTGAATCTGGTATACTTCATATTTTATAAGCTTCTAGACAACTTATTTCCTTTGAAGGGTTTGCAATTTTCCCATCTTTTAGAAAAAGTTTTGGGTTTTTGAAGATCTAGAAAATTCCATTGTTTCAAATGAAATATGTGATGATCTATTTTTCAGGATGTTTAAGTGGATCTATATTTACATAGAGATGATTTTGTAGGTTTTACGTATTAATAAAAAGTCGTGGTTTGTAGATTTGTTGATAGATTGTGTTAAGGCTCTTGGAGTTTTCTAGATGAAAAAAAAAGATTTGTAGGAATGCTTAACTAGTTCCTTGACTATGGTACTTAGTTGTGGATTTGCTTGACAAATTAGGTTTGTTGGTGATCTCGTGTTTGAGTCTTGAAATATACATGCTATCTTCTTTGATATCTTAATTTTATATGTTACTAATGTGATAATAATTTTGCATGTTTCATTGGTTATTGATCTACAAGTTATGTAGTTTGTGGATTAGCTACCCATTGGTTGTAGTGGGATGACTTGGATGTGGACTATATATATCCCCGAGATTGATTCAATGTTGATGTAGACTTTATTATTTGGCCTTGTCTATGGTCATTTATGTATCGGTATGTTGCATTGAGATGAGAGGATGGATGATGTTGAATATATGGACAGTCAATTATGGTACTTGTAGCATGTTTTTTATCTTCTTAAATTATAGATCTTGGTTCTACTAATCATTTTGTATTGTTGATATTGCAAATGGATTATTTGATTGTGTTAGATCCATGGATGATCTTCACATATGATATGGTTATCATAATTCTATGGAGAGCTTAGTATCATGATTCAATGGGAGCTTTGGAAATGATGTGGATTCATCACTTGGTGATGTATGATCTTTTGCAATAGTTGTTGGTGTTATAGAGGAGCTCTTGGATCTTGTTGTTGCAGTGAGATTTATTTCACATTTTAAATTTTATTGTCAAGAGATGGTTATCTTCATGTGAATGGAGATGTTGACATCTTGGTTAGCCATGGAGAATTTTTTGAGTCTTTAGTTAAGGTGTTTTTTTGACTTGTCAGTTCTTGGTAGTGGTTTGGTTAGTTCTCTTGGTATTGAGTATATTGGTCATTTTCTTGAGAGCTTCATGAGAGTGTAGTGTTGCATTTGGAATTTACTATGGTTTAATTAGTTGTAAATAATCATGGATACTTGGAGAATTGTGTGAGGCAGTTGTTGAGAAGGTTATTCTTCAAAGGTTTCAGAAAAAAGTATGAGGAGCCTTCATTTGGATATGAATGTGAGTTCTTGATGGACCTATAGAGGCATTCATTCTTGGAGTGAGTCATGATGACTTAGTTATCCTAGAGAATTTATTCTGATTCCCCACTTTTGGTCTACTCGATAGATAATCATTTGATAGTTATAGTATTTTTTGTTTTTAGATGCATTATGTTTTATTTTGTGTCTTCTCATAGAGATGGGTCTTGAGATATGCTTTCTAGTTCTAAAGGGTTCATTTCAAGAGTGTTTGGTGTGTTTATCTCCTTGGGTATATTTTTTTGACTTATGAGAAGTTTAGGATGTGTTATTGGGTTTTTTCCTATTTTGGGAATGGTTTTTTGAGTTTGGTCTTCCTTGTTTAGAGTAGCTTACATCCATGTGGTGATAGCATATATATGCTATGTTTGGTTTAATGAGTTTAAATTTTGGGTGTGGTTGAGGTTTTTTCATTTGGAGTTGTGAAGGAGATCTTACTTGGTACAACTTAACACTTTGATGGGTTGGGAGGATATGATTGGGATATGATTTATAGGTTTTATCTTTCTTTTATGGCTTCTTCCTAGAGGTTTTTGTTCACAAGGTTTGGTGTGATGGACTTGGGAGAGTTATGGTGACATGTTATTAGAAACCATGCAATAATTTTTGTTGCATATTTGGATCATTGTGATTGTTCTTTGTTACTACATGGCTGAATTATTAGCCAAAACTTAGTATAAGTGTTGATTGGTAGACTTGGTATGCCATTATCTAATTTAAATTTGACATTACCCATGTAGTGGGAGTTCCTAGATGTTTCTATTCTTTATTAAAAAGTTTTATGTAGTGAGATTTTGATTGCCATTTATGGGTTGGATTATGTTGTTGGCATGAGTTCTATGTTGTTGGCATGAGTTCTAATTATTTTCTAGATACCTTTAAGGTGTGGATGATTGGATGGATTAGTATTTTATGTTGTTTCTTTTTCCAGTCATGTGGGTTTTTTTAGTTGGATGTAAATAATCACTTGTGATTGTTGTTCTAATTATTTTGGAACATTTGTGTTCAATCTTGTTCTTGGAGGGATTTTGGACTTCAGAGTTGTGTTTTGGTAGTAGGTTCGAATTTGGATACATTGGTGTTTTTGTAAATCTCCTAAGTAGAGTGGAGTTGTAATAGTAGCATGTAATCTTTGTTATCATTTGAATTTGATGTTTGTGTTCTTTGGATTGGTGCATCTTCACCTTGGTTCATTCAGTTTCTTCCATAGGTGACATGTTGGAGGATGATAAGAGTTCTTGCTTGATATGGTGGACATACTATATTTTTTGCAGGTGTCTTGTTAGTGCACAAGAGCATGATATATTTTCTTTTGGTTTCATGGTCGACTATGATGATGGTGTTTCATTGTTTCACTCCTAGCAATTGAAATCATGTTGTTTCCATTAGCTCTTCAAAGGTGTTTAGCAAGTGGGAAAATGTTGGGATTAAGGTGTCTCAACCTTTGAGTCTTAACATTAATAATTAATTATTAGGTGCATATTAATTTATCCTAATCTATTAAAATTCCTAATCTTCCATTCACTTTGTGGGTCCTATTGTTGAGATGGCATCCTACATGGCAGGTGATGTGATATGGAAAGATCCCTATTTTTTAGGAAGTGGTGCCCACTCTATGAGGCCTTATTTTTTAGGATGCTGATGTCACATGTTTCCATATTGGTGATAAAACTCTTTTGGAAACTTCCTATGTTGACTTAAGAGTCGTGGTTAGTAGTTTATCAGAACTACAAAGGAATAAAGGATATTTTTGGTCTTAAACTGGGGGGGCAAAATAGGTCCTATTTTTATCAAAAAAATAGCATAGCATTTGAGGGACCCCCCTTTTTCATTAACTTTTTTTTAGAATTTCAAAAATCTGAATAGTGAGAAATTAGCTAACACCATGTAGCTTATCCTTGTTCCTTTGGCTAATTTTTTTAATGAATATATAATATTTTACAAATTTTCAAAGTGGACACATCGTAAAAAGCTAAAATTTGAGCATGATACCCCCTAATTTTTTTGAAAAAAATTGATTTTTTTTTTTCATTGTGTGTAGAATGGAGTCTAGTTTAAAAAAGTAATTTGTTTCAATATTCGATGAACGAGTAAAAATCTATCCTAAAACTAGAACATGTTGGTTTTTGACAAAAATGGAGGCAATAACAAGAGAAGTTATGGATGAAAACCTTAACATAATCAAAATGTTAAAAAAATTATATATTTAGATAGCCAAGAGAGATCCTAACATCATCATAGTTCTTTTACAAACTTGCATCAAAAGACGTGTAAACCGTACAAGTAGCACAACCAAAAATATGTGTAAAAGAGGGGGACCAACCACATTCAAGCCCCCAGGTCATAGAGAGTCAAGAGTGGAAGGGTGCCCTAACTTACCTCAGCTTAAAGGGGTGTTTGAAGATGAGGGACGAGAATGACAAGGACTTTAAGGTCCTTCAATCACTCTGTAGACCCAAAACTTGGTATGGGGCTAGGCGAGCCAGTTTTTGGGTTCAACACTATGTCTCAGGAAGCTCTCTATCTGAGGATCAAAGCGTGGTTCTGAGACAACAATGTGACACGTTGGCGTCTCTTAGGTGCACTGGCATCTGTACGACCAGAGGACTAAAAAGACAAGGTGAACCACTAGAAAATAGACTAACAACCTTGCTAATGGTTTTTAAGAGAACAAAACAACACTATGAAATAAGAAATATATAGATGGATGTGATAAAGTAGATTGAAGCTAGGGTGACAAGAATGATCTCACAAAAGAGCCTATTCACCAGCTAGCTCTAAGAAGCATGTCCACCTACACACAAGAGAGAGGAAGATTGTTGGGGGGATGTATAGGGACCTACCTCAGTTAGACCCCCATTTTGGTGTTTCCATGTCCACAAACAACCAAGATAGGAGTGATAGAGAAATATATGATAAAGGAGAATGAAAGAAATGAACACAATAACACTAAAAAAAAGTAATGTGCTACTCAACCAAATCGTAGAGGAGAGGAGAAGAAAACTTACCACCTCCACCAAGAGCTCACTAGCTAATGGAGGAGAAAATGAGAGGACTCAAGCCCCTATTGCAATGGTGTTTGTTCCAAATTTTCTCTACGGAGTTGATGGAGTGTTGTTGTTGCTGCTATGGAATACAAAATGTTGCTTGAAGGCTAAGAATGCAAGGAGTGAATGCTAGAATGCTTGAAGAGATCAAGTTGAGTTCTTAGATGGATGTGTAGAAGATGAAATGCATGAAAGAGGAGTGAATTTGAAGGGAGAATGAAAAAAATGGCCATATTAAGGTTGATTGGTTGAAGAGGGCATTAAAGAATGACCCCAATGGGAAGTGTAACACCTCTGCAAGCTTCAGATGTAGGAATCTGTCAGGGACGTAAGTGTGACATGCTAGCATCCCTAACAATTATTCTTCTACTGATGCACAAAATAGACGCCAAGTGGAATGAAGGCAGCGAGTTGATGTGGATTTTCGTAGAATTTTCATAAGGGGTGCAAATTCGCTCCTATACATTTTTCCCCCATTTTGGCGAGCACAAATACTGATGAGTTCTTCAGTAAAGTAGATCGAAGAAGTAGTAGAGTTAGAAATGTATACCTAAACCATGAAGGAAGTAGACCACGATTTGGAAAACTCGAGAGCACAGGGTAAGAAAAGGACTTCATAGCCCCACAAAACTATGAAGTTGAAGAATGAAAGCATCTTACAGGACCATGGACCTGTAAGGAGGCAACCCACAAGATTTCTCACGTGAAGGAATCCCTCAGAAGAAAGCACCTCACAGGCCCATAGACCTACAAGGAAGGTGTCCCCCAAGATCTCTCACATGGAGGATACCCAGAAAAGTGCCTTACAGACCTGCAGACCTGCAAGGAAGCATCGCCAAAGATATCTCACATGGAGGAAGCTGGGAAAGCACCCTATAGACATGTAGACCTGTAGGGAAGGTGTCATTCAAGATCTCTCACATGAAGGAAACCCAAGTAAAAGTGCCCTACAGATCCGTAGACCTGCAGGGGAGCCACCCCCAAGATCTCTCACATGGAGGAAGCTTAGAAGAAACACCCTACAGGCCCACAAACCTACAAGAAGGTATCCCCCAAGATCTCTCACATGGAGGAAACCCAAGAAAAGCAGACTCCACAAAGTCAGAAAGCAACTTCACAAGTGCACCCATGAAGCGACATGTTTACCTGTAGATAGAACATGTCAGAAAGTGGCCATATAGGCAAGTAAGCAGACAGTCTCGTAGACCATCAACAAGTTGGAAAATTTTCAAAAGGGTTCCCTTGGGAACTCTGACATGAAGAAGGGGTCCAATCAAGGGACACACTGTTTGAAAGTACAAAAGAGATATTTATTTCTCAAATCAATTCATCATCAAGGAATCCTTTTGAAAGATATTCACTTCATCAAGGAATTCGAAAGGAAGAATATTCCCCCATGCGAGGGGAAGATAAAAATTGTTCCCACTTTAGAGGAAGGTTCTCAAGTTCTTTCTTTACAAATACATGATGAAGGAAACACGTTCCATTAGGGTTTCAAGTCAAGAATGTGATTTTTGAAAAGAAGTTTGTGAAGATTCTCGAGAAAAGATTCGTTGGTAACGAATGTGTTTTCTGAAAATCAAAATGTTGTAGAAGTGGCATTGTCACACATGAGAGGGACAACTCAAGAAAATGAGAGAGGAAGATAAGAAAAAAAGAGAAAGAGAGATAAACACAAAGGGCACAGGGGTAGCCTGATATTTCAGGGTTAGAATTGCTCATAAATATATATATGTATGTATAGTAATAATGGGTTTTACTTTTTGTGACATCCTGATTTTTTCCTAAAATCACATATTTTTAGAAAATACAATGATTTAAGACTTTAAAGGTTCCATTTAAATGATTTTAATTAAAGAGGGATTCATCAAACCCCCTTAGATCAAACCTCCTTGGATAGAACCTTGTTAGATTTAAACCATACATATTATTGAGTCTCCTCTAGACCTATCAAAATGCTGATAAAAAACCACTTTTGATTTACCTTTTGGGTGATCAAATGAATTCATTTAAAATTTATGTTTTGTAAGCATGTAGCCCTTATTATAAGCTTCCCAAAAAGTATAATTTTAAATATGTTTAATTTGATTATTATATTTATTTGTTTATTTCTTGTGAATGTAGGATTTTCAATGAACATCAAGTTCTTTGTTTCACACATATGAAAAAATAGAAAAATAGAGAATTTTTAAAAAAAAAAATACATGTGCACTAGGTATTGATGTCCTTATTCCAACAAAAAAAAATAATTTAATTCAATTGAATACAAAAAAAGTTATGCAAGCTGATGTACACCTTTATCCAAATTATAATTACTCTAACTTGGAAAATTAATTAAAAAAAATATATGTAACAAAAAATTATGAAAAAATATCCATGTACTAGATATTGGTGTGGAAAATTTGTATTTTAAAAATTAGAATTGTATCTTGTTTATAAAAAAAGTTATATGGTCCAAAGTAAACATCATATTTTAAAAATGCTGATTAGTAAAAAAATAAGTTATTAAAAATTACATAAAATGATTCACAATTTAAAAAAATAAAAATATAATTATAATCTACACAAAAGATCTAACTAATAACTAGTTTGATTTATCTTCAAATTCTTAATGGTTTAGCTGCTATAGGTGTAAGAAAGTGAATATCTAGTGAAAAATCCTGATTTTAATGTCAAGTTTGGCCAAAAAATGTAACCCATTATTGTGGGATCACCTTAATAGTATATAAAATGAACTTGTCATCAACCCCCTACTATATCAAACCATGTGAAGAATGCACGAGAAGAAAAAGTAAAAATAAAAAATTGGGTCAACATGGAAGGGAATCCTAAATTCCCCCAACACTTTGCATTGTCCCCAATTTATCGAAAATCAAGTCACAAATATGGAAGAATGATGATACAAATAGAAGAAGGTTTATGACACAAAAACCATGCCTGTATCCAAGCACCAAAAGGGGCGAAAAGAGTCATTCAGGCACACATAACACTATCACGGGGGAACACATCACAATAAACACACACACATCTAATCTAAAGATAAAGAAGGGGTCTCCCCCTAACACTAATCGACCAAGAGGTCATCCGCTTCCCACTCTAGATCATTGTAGGGGGAAGGAGGATGAGCCTGCAGTGGTGGAATGTTAAGAGGAGGAGCGTCCAACCCTCTTGCAACAAGGGCTAAGGAAGAGGGCCCCGCAAGGTCCTCTCCACCGAGCTCTTATGGAGCTAAGGTCAGCGATTTCGTGAAGATCGCTGACAAGGCCAGAACCTTGTCCAAAGAGTTAAACATGCACTTAATAGAAGTTTTATGTTTTACCTCAATGGACGAAGAAGGTTGCATATGATATTCACCACTAGGCTCACTGAGTGATTCAAGAGCAGTGACGAACTCAAGAGAAGCTGGGACTAGTTCCGTCACTAGGACAAAATAAGTCAATGCGGGACCACCTTTAAGAGAAGGTGGGCTCCCCTTACGTCCCCTATTACTAGAAGGACCACTCTCTACCTTCTACTTCATTGGAGGATGTGAACTCCCCACAGATGAGGCAAGAAGTGTGGAGGAAGAGGAAGAGAGAACCAAAGTAGATATGACCGAGGTGTTAGTCATATCTACAGGTTTTGGGAAAGGAAAAACATCTAGAATGGAGTACATCAACAGAGGCGGCTGCACCAAAGGATCAATGAACACCTGCACCTTTTTAGGGTCAGGCACATTTGCACTCGTAGTAGAAGCCAGAAGCGATATAGAACTAGACTGAATGGAAGTAGAGGGGAGGAGAGAGGATGTAATAGGAGGCCTTGATATAGGGGTAGTCATCTCCTATTCCTTCATCTGTAAGGTGGCCTACTCAGCCATGAGAGCCTTTCAATGATGTTTGTGCTCGCGCGTAAGGTGGTTTCTATTACTCTTTGAGCCGAAGGCCATAGGTTGCGAAGGAATGGAAGGCTCCTGCGCAGCCATGGGAGTGTCCACTATAGTCATTTCTGATGGAGGAACATACTCCCAAATAGGAGCAAGAGGAGTAGGTTGAGAAGCAGTGGGGGGAGTCAACTCAAGTGTCTTGACAGTGGGCCTCTTCCTGTTCGCTGCTTTTGGAGCAGGAGCGGTAGGAGGTTGCGGAGGTCAAGACAAAGAGAACTCTCCATGGGGACCTTTTCCTCTACCATACAAATAGTACCAAGGTCCAAGAGACTTAGTAGGGAGGTTCGATATCATGATCTTAGGTCTACACCAAGGAGGGATCATCAGACTCAACGTGTAAAAGCTAGACTTGCTCATCCAATACTCCTCCTAGGAGAGGGGAGCAGATGAGTCATCCTCAGAGGGGGTGAGCTTCTCCTTCCCTTTTCAAGAAGAGGAGGCAACTAGATTTTGTGCTATAGGAAGAGCCAATTTTGGTTGTCCCTTGCCCCTATTCTTGTACTTTACATAATTTTTGTAAAGTAGGTTTGTTCTTGGAGGAAGCAGACCAACTGAGGCGGGCCAAAAATGGTCTAATGAATATCCCCCATGGGACACCAAAGGCTGGTATCCAATGTCATGCACTACGTGCACAACACCTTCATGGGAAAACTTTAGAAATTTATGGATAATAGAGGCGATTCCGTTCATGAAAGCTAGCCAAGGTATGCCTAGCTTCATCCTGAACAAATTCGACTCTGGAATGACATCAAAAACTATGTCAACAACCCTAGGTCCAACTAGGATAGACAAAGTTATCGATCCACAAGGTTTCAGACAAAGACCATTGTGTGTATAGATGGTAGATTTGTTTGTTCATATTATTTTCTATGTAATGAGTTAATCCATAACATCTCTTTTGTGATAAAATTCACTCAACTCATGGGGTCTATTAAGACTCCTATCACAATGTTTCCATTGAGGCGAGTGGGAATATAGAGAGGAGAGGGCTTGTTATTTAAGGGTAAGTCCTACGAAGTGAATGTCACATCTGGTGAATCGATCGTAGGCTATGCGGTAGAAGTAACCATGACCATGTTAACATAGGCCTCATGCTGAGTGATAGAATCGGTGGGATCGACAATCATGTTAGAAAAATGGGATAGAAATGGGTTCGTGTATATCTGCAATTCACTATTCACTTTCGCCATTGATTTATTTGTATTTTGTTTGCTACCATTGAGACAAATAGTATCATCCTCGATGTGATCATGTATCTCATGATACAGGCACATACAACGTTTGATATCATGTCCATTGAATCGATGGTATTGATAGTAAGTATATGCATCATACCAACTAGGGTACGGTTCCTTAAGAGGTTTAGGGTTTGGCAAGGTTACAATCTTATCCTTCACTAACTTTTGCAAGATGGAAGAATAAGATTCAGCTAACTTTGCAAATTTTTTGTTGCATTTGAGGTCGTTGTCATCCACGGTGGCTACCACATTCACAATGGCTTTACCTTTCCCAGAGATTGATATAATGGAATTTCCTTCATAATGGGAGCGTGAGGAGGATCCCTCGAACTGAACCACCATTTGCTGATACTCTCGTAGGGCTGCACACAAATGCACAAAAGAAGTGTATTTCATAAGGGAAAAATTTTCCTACCAAGGCCTTTGCAAGTTCCCTATGAATACCTTTTCCATGTTAGAATCATGCAGCGGATATGAGATTTGTGAGAAGAGCACCTGATACTGTGCTATGAAATCAACAATCTTTCTGTTATCACCTTGTTTGCATCAAACAAGATCCAAAAACATCATCTTCAACCCAATGTTAGCTTGGAATTATCATAGAAATTGGTTTACAAGTTGGTCAAATGAGAAAATGGAATTATCAGGCAAGGAACAGTACCACTCTTGTGTCGTATCCTTGAGAGATCGAGGGAATAGTTTGGACATCAACACATCGTGATGGAAGAAGTTTGTGCATAGGGCATTAAAGGTGGACACATGTGTTTGTGGGTCCCCTTTACCACCGTATTTCTCAAATTTAGGAATCTCCATTCCCTGAGGGAAGGGAGTGTTCAAAATTGCGACTGACAACAGGCTATACCGGAAGAAGGGTTGGAAGATAGGCTAGGCAGAGGCTTGGGATAGACTAGCTTTGTATCTTACCCATATTTTGAAGAAGAGTGTTCAGAATAGGGTCATTAGAAGATAAAGGGCCAGAGGGGCCTCCTCTAGAACTGCCACTGGAGCCACCACCAGAACCACTGATGTGGCCACCATAGGAATCAGTACCAGAGCCACCACCACTAGTAGGGCCTTTGCCAAAGCCACCTCCACTTCCAAAGCCACCACCATGGCCTCCATTAGAACCACCTCCTCAAGAACCGCTTTTGCCGCCAAAGCCACTGCCACTACCAAATCCTCCACCACTCATCCTGCCAAAGCCTCCACTACTAGAGGTGACAGGAGGGGTGAAGCTAAAACCCAAGGGGATCTTGTTCACTTTGATAGTGTCAGATCCCTAAGAGGAAGAGGGGATGTTGATCGAGGGTATGGTATTGGTCATGTATACAGATGTAGGAGGCATCAATAGTCCTAGCCATCTCTCATGATCTTCAAAAGTAGCCACTCGTATAATATTAGGATTGCTTGGATGAGCACATGCATCGGTCAGACTAGAGAGACTAGCCAAGAGTTCTATTCTTGTTTGGTCTTTTCCCACCATATACTTTAGTTTGTTGATAACCTAGGTGGCCCTAGCCAACTTCAGGTCTCTTTCCAAATGATGTTCCAAGTCACCTAACCCTTTTTTAAGGGTAGAGACATATTTTTAAGGAATGTGAACAACCTCATGCTCATCAACCGATGATGATGTAGGAGATTTAGGAGGATTGGGGAAATGATCGATATTGTCAAGGAATTCATCCTCCCCCCTTGACAGCTACTCCTGTGTGGCAAAACCAGCGGCGGATCCAGCAAAAAGGCTTGTAGAGAAACCAGTAGTGACCTTCATCCTCTCCATCAGAAGGTGTCGTATACTTTTCTTAACAATATACCCAAAGATTCTGGATTGGGTTGTGATGCTCATAAACCTTCACAACACTTAGGGGCACAATGATCACAAGGTATAAGGGAAAAGCATCAACACCAATAGATGAACAGACGTTGGTTCATGTCAGGTTCACCAAAAATGTAAGAGAGGGGGACCAACCAAGTTTAAGGCCCCAAGTCACGAAGATCCAAGAGTAGAAGGCTACCTTAACTTACCTCAGCTTAAAGGGGTGTTTGAAGATGAGGGACAAGAATGATGAGGACAATAAGGTCCTTCAATTACTTTGCAAACCCGAAACTTGGTATGGGGCTAGGTGAGCTAGTTTTTGAGTTCAACACTGTCTCAGGAAGCTCTCTGTTTGAGGACAAAATTGCAGTTCCAGGACAATAGTGCAACACACTGGAATCCATATGATAAGAGGACTGAAAAGACAAGGTGAACCCTAGAAAATAGACTAATGGCCTAGCTAATAGTTTTTAAGAGAACAAAACAACACTATGAAATAATAAATATATAGATGGATGTGATAAAGTAAGTAGATTAAAGCTAGGGTGACAAGAATGATCTCACAAAAGAGCATGTTTGCTAGCTAGCTCCAAGAAGCATGTCCATCTACACACAATAGAGAGGAAATTTTTTGGGGGGCTATATAGGGGCCTGCCTCAGTTAGACCCCTATTTTGGTGTTTCCACATCCACGAACAACCAAGATAGGAGCAATAGAGAAATATATGATAAAGGAGAATGAAAGAAATGAACAAAATAACACTACCAAATAGTAATATGCTACTCAACCAAATTGTAGAGGATATGAGTAGAAAGCTTACCACCTCCACCAAGAGCTCACTAGCTAATGGAGGAGAAAATGAGAGGACTCAAGCCCTGTTGCAATGGTGTTTGTTCCACATTTTCTCTATGGAGTTGATGGAGTGTTGTTGTTGTTGCTATGGAGTGCAAAGTGCTTCTTGAAGGTTGATAATGCAAGGAGTGAATGCTAGAATGCTTGGAGAGATCAATTTGAGTTCTTAGATGGATGTGTAGAAGATGAAATGCATGGAGGAGTGAATTTGAATGGAGAATGAGAAAAAGGCCATATTCAGGCCGGTTGGTCGAAGAGGGGCATTACAAATTGACCCCAATGGGAAGTGTAACACCTCTATAGGCTTCAAATGTAGGAATCCATTAGGGATGTAAGCACACCACACGGGCATCCCCGACAGTTATTCTTCTACCAATGCACAAAAAAACACCAAGTGGAATGAAGGCAACGGGCTAATGTGTACTTTCACCTTTGAATTTGGTTTTCTAAGGTGAGGAAATGTAAAAGGGAAATTTACATAAGGGGTGCAAATTCACTCCTATACAATGTGAAATTTTGTTTTTGATAAAGTGTAAAACGGGTTTTACAGGGACCCGAAACCACAAAGTTTACAACAAAAAAGATAGGAAAGAAAAGTCCAACAAAAACAACCAGCTGCACAAAAGGTAAAAACCGGAACAAGTAGCAACCATCCACAAAAGACCAAAAAGGTCAAACAAAAAACCAGTAGTAAGACCAACAAAAAACCGGCCGCAATTAACCTAGAGTCTTCAGGACAGACTTTGTCTCAGCCTCCAGATTCTGCATATCATGAACACCCTTCTTAAAAGTTTGAATCATTTGCGAAGTGGGGGGAGCCTTCCTCTTCAAATTGGCCCTGGTTCTCTTAGAAATTCCATCCTCCTCCTCCTCATTTCTTTCATTGGTTTCCTCCAGATCAACCACCAGAGACCCCTGTTGGGATTTGTCCAATTTCTTGGTCATGGCATTGATGATGATGGCGTTGTGTCTGGCCATATGATTGTTTTGCTCAACAATAATTTTGATAGTATTTTTTATTTTCTCCACCTCGATTTCAACATTTCTATTCTTTCTAGCATGGTGCTGAGTATCTTTGCTGAGATCGTAATCTCTTCGTTCTACCTCTTTCTTTTCAATCACCGCAACCTTGGCTCCCAACTCTTCCAGTTTACTTTGAAGGGCCCAATTTTTTATCTTTAGCTCATTAATTTCATTGAAAGTCCATTTCGAAAGTTTGAAATGGATATCAACATTATTTCTAGCCAAATTCAAAACATCCACAGAGGGATCCCTATCAGTGTTGAAACAAGTATTAGCAGGGCCAGGAGTAACAAGGGAGCCAATTCTGGAAATTCTATCCAACGACGGGTCGGCAGAGGGCTCAGTATTGTTAGCACCAGATGCCTCAAAGTCAGGGGAATCTTCAGAGTACAAGACAAGGTTTTTAGCATGGGGATTCTTATCAACAAAACTGGTTTTGAGGGAGGGGCTTCCCAGCTCAAGCACAACACAAGCTTTAACAGTAGGCGGGCTAAGGACAGTTCTAGCTGGACTTAAATTGGGAAAAAAACCCGAGCCACTGGGTACAGTATCATCTTCCTTAGAGTCAGGGGAGGCTTCCAGATTAGTAGGAACGAGCATTTTTTGGTAATGCTCCACAATTAATCTAATCAGGCCAGTATGCAAAATAGGGAATCTTCCAGGGTTTTTTCTTGTGGTCATCCAAACTTTTCCTCAAAGAACAGAGAAGATAGTAGGGGAAAGAAACCCTTACCTTGTAGCGGAAATGGTTGATCAGGGAAAAGTGATAACCGTAGACCCTGGTGAAATGACCATCCACAGTTATGTTCTCCATGATAACCTATAAAACCTTTCTCCAAAGGGCTTTTATGGTGTCGGCTTCAAAGTAGCTGTTAGCTATTTTCACCAATTTCAGTCTTTCTTTCTCTTTTTTTGGAAATCTAATGATGGCATCATCGGAAAAAAACCCTATCCCTAAAAAACTTTTTCCCATCAGTAGACATTCCCGTCACTTCAGCTATCAGGTTTTCGTTGAGCTCAAATTTCCTACCAAAAAGGGTAAGATCCCCATTATTCCAATTATTCTCAAAAAGATCCATAGCCTCCTGATTGGAACCATGGAGCTTCTCCAGGAAACGAAGTAACCCCCCACTTTTAACTTTATTCCAAGCCTTAACATTTCTTATGTGCATCTCATAACTATCCGACTCAATTCTTTTCCTATCTCCACCCATCTTGGCAGACACAGTGGGGCAGACAGAGAAAAAATATTTACTAGAACTGGTCCCGCCAAATCTAATAACCTACAAAGCATGCCAAGCCACCTTGCAGACTAAGCAACTAAGCTCGGTCCCATACAATCTAATGATTGTGATGTGATAACTCCATCCTGTCCTCATTAAAGAGATGAAACGCCTCTTGTCCATGTGATTTATCATAATTCAATAAAGCGCAGACATTAGCACTTAGATCATTAGAATTTAGCCAAGTGCTTTGATCATTACTCCTAACCCCTTCATTAGCAAAAAAATCCGCGACAACGTTGGCTTCTCTATAGGCATGTGAAATTTTATTTTTGTCAAACTTAGCAAGAGTTAAGATGGCGTCATCAATCCAAGACTTTATTGTCCACGAGGGGGGGGACTTGCCACAAAGGCAATCAATAATATTTTTGGAATCACCTTCAAGCCAGAGGTTTTTAAAGTTAAGACTTTGGGCTAAATTTATAATGTGAAAAGCGCTAGCAACCTCCGCCAAGTGATTGGTTTGGGAACCAAGAGGAGTGGCCGTCGCACCTAGAAAGTTTCCAAAGGAGTCCCTTATGACTCTGCCATAGCCTGCTGCCCCCAGATTACCTTTAGCCGCACCATCAAATGGTCGTCCAACCCTTTAGGTTGGATTCCCCAAGAAAAAGCCAATCCTCTGGGTTGGTATTTCCCAATGAAGGAAATTTGGCACTCACCAAATGAAGTGCATGAATTATTAGAATGCATTTTTGTGAAATCTTTTAGTTTTTATCTTTCTCTTTCTATTTCTCTACCAAGGAAACTATATACATGAAATAAAAATTTAATTATAAGAAATTAAATTTCCATAATCAATAGTTATATTTCATGTATATAGTTTTAGGATGTTTGAGAGTGGTTTTAGTTCTCTTGGAGTTATAATGAAAATTCTAGTTTTTGGAAGATCTTATAATTTTTTAGACTTAGTCAAATTTCAGTAATCAAGAGATCAAATTCTAGAAATCAGCAAGCTTTATCATCTTTCTCTCTCACTCATTTTCATCTCTTATGCTCTATACCTCTATGTCTCACTATCTCCATAACTTTATCTGACTCTCTCTCTCTCTCTCTCTCTCTCTCTCTCTCTCTCCCTCCCTCCCTCTTTGATCTCTATCTCCCTCCATCCTTCCCTCTCTACATCTCTCTATCTCCCTTCCCTCCCCTTCTATCTCTCTATATATCTATCTCTACTCTCTATCTCACCTCTCTTGATCCCTATTGTTGTGTGGTCTCACAACATGCCCCATTTTGCTCCATGGAAAATTGTGGACCCCTCTTCTTTCATTGCTTTTTCTTTTCATCCTTCTTTGTTTTTTCTTGCTTTAGTGTGTTGATTTTGGAGGAAATGGTAAAATGCAAGTTCTATTTCAGCTTGCCTGGTCATTTTTTTAATTCTCCATCTTTCTTGGATTTAGGGTGTCGTGCTTTTCTTTACTAATTTTCATCAATTTTCCAGACCTTGGAGTCCCGAAGTTGCATGGTTGTGTCAAGGATCCTGTATCTTTGTTTGGTCCTAAGTTCCCATCTGATGGATGAGTCATCCTGGTGCGCGTGAGTCTTTTTCTTCATCGGTTGTTCCAATAGTTTCTTTTAATTTCTTTAGCCCAAGGTCAGAAACTGGAGGTTCCATTGCAAACATGTTCAAATCATTTTTTTAGTTCTACTTGAACCCAGTTCTCAGTTCCTCTCTTTGCACCTGGTTCTCATGAACCCGGTAAGTTAGTGTTCCCGGTTCCTTGTAATCCTTCTAAGTTTCAGAATTGAATGATTCAAATCCTATGATCATCAACAATCACATATTTCAAAATGATTTTTCCTTGTAAGAATCAATGTGGCACACAAGAGTGCCACGTAAGTTTTCACACTATCTTCTTCTCTAGTGGTGGGCCTGCACAAAAACCAAGGTGTTCGTGATTTGAACCCCAATCCACCATGATTGCACCTTTATTTAAGAAAATTAATGCATTATAATATGTGATTAATGAAGGTGGAAAACCACACATGTACTTGGCACCACCTTGAGCATGCAGTTACTTTTACAACACTTTATCTCACGCCATACTGTTGATTTGCAAGGACATTGAAAAATCAAGAATCACATTGTAGTGCGCAAAGAAAGGTAAACCTTGAGAAACCAAGAACACAACTACCAAGGGTTTCATAGCTACATTCTAAAAGAATTTTTTTTTATCATCAGCGAAACCAAGTATGTCTCGGATAACTGAAATTATGTTAGTCATCTTATGCATGCACTTCTGGAGATAATGGCATTTCCTTTGGAAATTAAGATTATTGATTTTTTTGAAATGAATTTAGCCAAATGGTAGATTGAAAGTTTTATAAATTTGTTGAAAAAAACTAGTTAAATTTATCCCTAACTCGCACACAAGGAATGTATCTATGAAAAAATGCAGGAAACACAGGTAAAAATGAGTACTTCTGAAGCAAGTCCAGAAAACGAGTTTAGATATTTTGCTTCGCAAGCTATACTAGTGGGTTGGATAATGACTAATAACTATCCAGGATGGTTTTTTGATGTTGAATTCATCACATGAGCCTGACAAGAGAATGCCTCTCAGTGTACAAAGAATTTTATAGCAAGTGGGTTACATTTAGTAGGAGGGTTTTCGCTAGCAATGGAGGCCCCTGAACTAGTTATGCAGTGTTTGAATTATTACAACCCAGATAAGAGAGTTGTTGAAAAAGAGGGAAGAATCTATGTAGATATTTTCATGAAAGGAATTGTATATACTTTTGGGCTCCTCATATCTCTTCAGATGAACTTGGTAGATGTGATAATGATGGTTAGAGCATACCTAAGTGCTAAAGAAAATAACAGAGAAATTATGAACACACAGTGGTGCCAGGAGAAAATTACAAAGAAAATAAATCCAATTCTAAGGTCTATGTTCAACCCATATGTTCAAGGTGTTATAACCATGCTAATTAGGATAGTTGGACTTAAGGATCCCAGTAAGTTTAAACCATGGATGTTCATAATCATAGCCAAATTAATGGAAGGCCATGTGCAGATGCACTAGGGAAGTTTTATTAGTGATAGGCTACATGATTAGATTAAGGAATTCCTATAGTTGGGATGGTTTTATATGTCCTCATATGTGATTTATTCGTGCACCATAAGGGAAAATAAACAAGGGTTGAATAGAGTCGGTACCCTAGGTAGAGATGTAGGGAATAGTCTGATATATGCTCATTTACCCCAGATTACTATTCATGAATACAGGGAGCATTATTAGAGAGTCAATGATGTGTTTTCCATGAAGCTGGTAAAAATAATGGAGGGAAACAAAACTAAAAGGTTGTCTCTGGAAGCACAAAAGCTTATCAAGTAGGTTGGAGGCTAGTACACTTAGTTTCCTACTTTCTCCTACATTAGGATGAAAGGGTTTGAAGGATATCCCTTCATGTTGCCCAGGTACCTAACAGATAAATTGTTATTATTGGAATTGGTAAGATAGATAAAGTCATCCCATTCTCTATTCAGTGCGGCTCATAAGATAATTTCTATTAGATTTCTTATCATAATGAGAAATTATAAGTGCAATGTGGCTAATGCAGTTGACTTGTGTGAAGAGGAATTAAAGAGTATAGATTGGAGTTCTTTACACTCCAAATAATTAACTATGATCTAGAAGGGAAAAGTACCAAGGGGATAGACAAAAAGCACACCCATGTTCATCATTTAGAATACTTCTAGCTCAATTGTGATGATGAACACATAGTAAGGAAAATATAACATCAAATATTGTCATTGCAATCGACATAGATTCTTGAGCTCCATGACATTCTAGATCAGTTGGACGAAGATGATGGAGAGGTTTTGAATCCAATTCATAATGAAACCAAGGTTTATGATGAACCCATTCCATGTTGGAAAAACAAGGAAACACAGCTGAGAGGGGGGGGGGTGAATCAGTTGTGGCAGCAACTAAAATTCTTCTTCTTAATCTTAACTTAACCTCAGATCTGATGAATAAGAAATTAACCATAAACAATCAACACATCAGAGAGACAAAGAAAACAAATATTTTTTGCATGGATGTTAGTCCACAAGATTATACTCTACTAGAAGTATAAAAATAAATGATAAGGGGAATGCACATGCATTTAGGAACACCGCCTAGAGCTCACTGCTCAATTACAAAAGAGGACTCACTATCCAACAATAGGGTTTGGATTAAAACCATCCAAGATTTGTGAACTAGAAAAAATAGCTTCTTCACAAGCCTGATTACAGTTCCAATTAAGCTCAACACTTATTCACACTTCACACATTCTTCTTCACACTCTGCTCAACAATCGAATGATATTCACACATACACACATAGGAGCACACGAAGCATCTTCTTCAACAATGAACTAATCACCCTTATATATTCATTACATGAAATTCCATCACCACTTCGTTGACCAAAGAAATAAAATATATTTGTAATGTCGGTCCAAATTTACAAATAGACTTTTAATGTGTATCCACCAAGGTTGGCCACAACATAGTGGAGACCCAAATTTATATCTCCAACACAAGAATACTTAAATTAATTACACCTCGAAGATCCACAACACGCTACCAACAACATGTTGGCCAGGAATAAGAAGAAATGAACATGCGCACAAAGATCTTCAACCATGAATTCACCAAGTAATGTGGATGCACCACAAAGATATAGAATGATATAGAGACACCATAAAACACCAAGAAACAATAGAGAAGCGTCCACAACAACTGAGAAAACAAGAATTACACAAACTTCATTAAGGAACACTGACAGAGACCAACAACACACTATCAGACTACAACATACTCAAACCTTCAGGCGGACCTCTAAAACTTCCAGTAGATGATCTAGAAACATTCAAAATTAAACCCTTAAATCCACATCAACTAATCTTCAACGTATAGAACACAACTCCTTCTTGACCTGCACAATTCCACTGGGAACCAAGAATACTTTCTCTTACAATTTTCTCATTATCCTTGACATATACAATCTTCAATGCACCAAATGCTAATAGTGTTGAAATCAATGACAACCACATATCAGAAACCATATCCACAACATCCAACAATATCCCCCTTTGGCATTGATGGCAACACAAGATGTGAAATATACCATCAACCCAACACATTGACTTCTTTTGTACTTCTCTCAACTGAACTTTTCTCCACAAGAATTTTTTACAATGCACTTCTCCCCCTTTGACATCAATGGAAAATGTAACCATGACCTTTCCAAACACACGCTTTGAACCACATATCTGCACATCTGACTACTCCCCCTAAGTAGCAACCATGAAAACATCAATCTGGATCAGAATATATGACTAAATCTCTTGGATTGATGCAAATAAATTCATATTTAGTTCTTATCGGGAGGGGTGATTACCCCTAGCATCCCTCTAAGATACTCAAAAGTATCCTTCGGAAATGGCTTAGTAAATATATTTGCAATTTGTTCTTTGGTAGGCACATATTCCAGTCTGACTTCTTTCTCATTCACCTTTTCCCTCAAGAAATGAAACTTAATTGAATTATGTTTAGTCTTAGAGTGTAGTACAAGATTCCTTGAGATGTTTATTGCACTTGAATTTTCATAGTATATGGCAATAGGCTCTTCATATATCACTCTGATATCTCTCAACATTTGTTTCATCCATATCACTTGAGTGCAATTATTTGCAGCAACAATGTATTCTACTTTAGTAGTTGATAAAGAAATTGAATTCTACTTTTTTCTCAACCAAGATATCAGCTTCTTCCCTAGGAAGAAAGCACCACCACTAGTAATTTTCATGTCATCTACATCACCAACCCAATCTGCATCAGTGTATGCACATAAAATGAGATCATCATCCTTTGGATACCAAAGTCCAAAGTCAGTTGTTCCTTTAAGATATCTAAAAATTATTTTCACAGCAGTCACATGTGATTCCTTTGGATCAGCTTGAAATCTAGCAACCATACATACAACATTCATAATGTCTGGTCTAGTTTGTGTCCAGTAGAGCAATCCACCAATCATTGATCTGTACCTAGTTTTATTTTCCTTTAGAGAGTTATCATTCAGAGATAGCTTACATCTAGTCACCATGGGAGTACCAACAGGTTTGGAGTCATCCATTCCAAACTTCTTTAGTAGCTCTTTCACATATTTGGACTGAGATATGCAAATCCCTTGGTCCAATTTTGTAACTTGTAATCCCAGAAAAAACTTCATTTCACCAATCATGCTCATCTCAAATTCACTCTTCATTTCATTAGCAAAATTCATATATAGATTATCACCTCCTTCAAAAATGATATCATCAACAAAAACTTCTATAATCAATTCCTTATCATGATCTATCTTGAAGTATAAGTTTCTATTAGTAGTACCTTTTGTGAATCCAAGCTTCAGTAGATATTTGTCCAATCTAGCATACCAAGGTCTGGGGGCTTGCTTAAGTCCATACAGAGCTTTCTTCAATATGCAAACCATATCTCCCTTATCTATTAATTGGAATCCATCTGGCTATTCAATGTACACTTCTTCTAGTTCTCCATTTAGAAATGTAGATTTCACATCCATTTGATAGACTTTATAATTTTTGTATGCAGAATAAGAAATAAATAATCTCATAGCTTCAATTATAGCTTAAGGGGCAAAGGTTTCTTCAAAATCAATACATTCCATTTGAGAATAGCCTTTACATACTAGTCTTGCTTTATTCTAGACCACTTCACCTTCTTCATTCAGCTTGTTTTTGAATACCCATTTGGTACCAATCACATTTTTGTCTTTAGGCCTAGAAACCAGTAGCCTTGTGTCATTCTTTTCAATCTGTGTCATATCTTCCTTCATAGCTTCTAGCCAATGTTCATCTTGACAGGCTTCAGCGACACTCTTATGTTCAATCTTGGATATGAGACAATATTCTTCTGCAATTTTTCTTCTAGTTTGCACTCCTTTACTCTTATCTCCTATGATTTTACTTTCAAAATGATTCATATTTTACATACCTCGGAGTTTTGGGACTTACTTGGACTTCTGATTCTTCAGATATTTCTTCTATACTTTCACTTATATGTGCCTCTACACTTGTCTGAGCTTCCCGACTAACTTGATTTACCAGAACAAATTGAGGTTGCTTCAACGGAACATATGGAATAATCTGAAGTAGATTCGTTGTTTGAGTGTTATTCCATTGGCTTGTAATGTCTTCATCTAAATCATAATTGAAATGTATGGATGATTTGATAGAGTCCTCATCAACTTTGACATTTTCACTTTCAACCATCTTTCTCAGTCTTTTGTTATAGCACTGGTATGTCTTGATCTTAGTAGAGTAACCTAGGAAAATCCCTTCATCACTTCTAGCATCAAATTTTCCTATATCATCATCTCTCTTGATATAACACCTACTTCCAAAGATCTTAAAATACTTAACAGTAGGCTTGTGACCAAACCATAACTCATAAGGGGTCTTACCAGAATTGCCATTCACATTTACTCGATTCAAGGTATACACAACAGTACTTACCACTTCACTCCATTACATCTGAGACACATTTCTTTCCATCATCATGGTTCTGGAAGCATCCAAAATTGTTCTATTCTTTCTTTCTGCAACTCCATTATGTTGAGGGATTCAAGGAGAAGATAGCTATCTTTTAATTCCATGTTCTTCACAATAAGAGTTGAATTCATTAGAAATGAACTCACCACCTCTGTTAGATCTTAGGCATTTGACTTTTAGACCTTTCTCATTTTCTGCCATAGCCTTGAAGCATTTGAATTTCTCTATAGCTTCACATTTTTCTCTAAAAAAGGAAACCCAAATCATTCTAGAGTAATCATCAATAACCATCATAAAATACATTTCTCCATGAATGCTTCTGACTCTTGAAGGACCACAAAGGTCATTTTGTAGCAGTTCCAATAAATTATTTGAATGAAAATGTTTGCTCTAGAAGGAGACTCTAGTTTGTTTACCCATTTGACATTCCTTGCAGATTATATTAGTAGGCTTCACTAATCTAGGTAGATCTCTTACTGCTTGGGCATAACTTATCTTGATAATGTTGTCAAAATTTACATGACACAATCTCCTATTCCACAACCATCTTTCATCCATTTGAGCAATCAAACAACTTCCACTAGCAGTATTCAAGTGAAAAATGTTACCTTGTGTTTGTTTTCCTATTGCAATCAAGTTTCCAGAACTTCCACGTATCTTGCATCTTCTGTCTTTGAACTATAGATCATATCCCTTGTGAACCATCTATCCAACACTCAATAGATTGTGCTTCAGACCTTCAACATAGAGGACATCATCAGTGTTGTCTTTACCATCAAGGAAAATGGATCCTCTACCACAAATCACACTAGCATTGTTATCTCCAAATCTTACAACTCCACCATCATACTATTCCAGACTCACAAATTTTCTTTTGTCACCAGTCATGTGATGTGAGCATCCACTATCCATGACCCACTCATCTTTTTCTTCAACTTGAGCTACATGAGATTTTTCATCTTTAGTAGATTCAGTAGCCACAGGATTATTTTCAATGGTAGCAATGAAAGCCCAATCATCTTCTTTTCCATTATCTTTATCAGATTCTTCATCAATCACTACCTCAACAAAGTAGCATTTCTTCAGGAATCTAGACTTCTTAGGTTTAGATCTAGGAACTCTTTCAGGACATCTTGATGCAAAATGACCTATTTTACTGCATGAAAAACATTTAATAGGTAATACATCTTCATACTTACCTTTTCCTCTCCCTTCTTGCTTTGCAATCAGCGCTTCCAGTGCTTCCAGTTCTACTTCTCTTTCTTTATCTTCAAGTTGTTTCAGTTCTTCATCATACTTGGCTACTTTCCTAGAACTCTCTCTTGGAATATATCTTTGTTTGTTGCTTCCAGACACAGTAGCCTTAAATGTAGATTCAATCTTTGGTGTGGATTTAACAAACTCTCTTATCTTGAACGCAACAAGTTTCCCAATCAATGTATCTCTTGTCAACTTGTTTACTGATCTGAACTCTTCAATAGCATGAACTTTCATTTTGTAGGAGGGAGGTAAAGATTTGAGTACTATAGCCACAATTTCATCCTCATCCATAGAACCATTGGCACATGTAATACCCATCACTATCTCATTTACTATATGCATAAAAGAGGTGATATTTTCATCTTCACCCATCTTTAGATTCTCATACTTTCCTTTCAAGATTTGTAGCTTAGCCATCTTCACCTATTCATATCCTTCATACAAAGTTTCTAGTTTTGTCCACATTTCATGAGCTGTATTCAAACCTACCACATTATCCATCTCTGAATCTGTCAAGGCACTCACCAAAGCTTCAATAGCCCTGATATTGCTTTCAACATCTTTGATCTCATCAGTAGTAGAGGGACCATTCTAAGGAATGACATATTTATTTTTAGTAATCTTCTAGATAGCATCACTAATACACATTAAGTGACATTGCATCCTAATTTTCCATAGTGAATAGTTAGAGCCATCAAATCTAGGACTATCTTTCTTGAATGTTGTTGTCATCTTAGATCACCTCAAACTATTAGAATTTCTTCAGAGGAACCTGGCTCTGATACCAATTGTTGGAAAAACAAGGACACACAACTGAGAGGGGGGGTGAATCAGTTGTGGTAGAAACTAAAATTCTTCTTCTTAATCTTAACTTAACCTCATATTTGATGAATAATAAATTAAACATAAACAATCAACACATCAGAGAGACAAATAACAAAAATATTTTTTGTGTGGAAACCCTATTGGGGAAAAAGCACGGTGGATGTTAGTCCACAAGATTATACTCTACTAGAATTATAAAAATAAATGATAAGGGGAATGCACATGCATTCAGGCACACTGCCTAGAGCTCACTACTCAATTACAAAAGAGGACTCACTGTCCAACAATAGGGTTTGGATTAAATCCATCCAAGATTTGTGAACTGAAAAAATAGCTTCTTCACAAGCCTGATTACAGTTCCAATTAAGCTCAACACTTCTTCACACTTCACACATTCTTCTTCACACTCTGCTCAGCAATCAAATGATATTCACACATACACACATAGGATCACATGAAGCATCTTCTTCAACAATGAACTAATCACCCTTATATATCCGCTACATGAAATTCCATCACCACTTTGTCGGCCAAAGAAATAAAATATATTTATAATGTTGGCCTAATTTTTTTTTAAAAAAATTAATGTGTATCCACCAAGGTTAGCCACAACATAGTGGAGACCCAAATTAATATCTCCAACACAAGAATACTTAAATTAATTACACCTCAAAAATCCACAACATGCTACCAACAAAATGTTAGCTAGGAACAAGAAAAAATGAACATGGGAACAAAGATCTTCAACCATAAATTCACCAAGTAATGTGGATGCACCACAAAGATAGAGATGATCTAGAGACACCATAGAACACCAAGAAACAATAGAGAAGCGTCTGCAACAACTAAGAAAACAATAATTACACAAACTTCATTTAGGAACACTGATAGAGACCAACAACACATTGTCAGACTACAACATACTCAAACCTTCATGCGGACCTCTAAAACTTCCGGTAGATGATCTAGAAACATTCAACATTAAACCCTTAAATCCACATCAGCTAATCTTCAACGTACATAACACAATTCCTTCTTGACCTACATAGTTCCACTGGGAACCATGAATACTTTCTTTTACAATTTTCTCAATATCCTCAACATATACAGTCTTCAATGCACCAAATGCTAATAGTGTTGACATCAATGACAACCACATATCAGAAACCATATCCACAACATCCAACATTCCAGATCCAAATTATGAAGGTAGAGAGATAGTGACCATTGAGGAAATTTTTGAACAAGTTTTGGTGCAGACTCAATGATGGATTGATGAATTTTGTAGAAACTTGAGAAAAATTGGAGTCAATCCCACATACTTGCTCAATGTAAAGAAGAAACAAAGATAAAAAGATGAGGCCGAGTATGAGGAGTCATCTAAGAAGAAAAGAAATTCTAGAAAGGTAGATACAACAATGCATATCGAGGAGAGAACTCATGATGCCCCAAGCCAGAGATTTTCATTGGTGCCAACTAGCCAGCATAAAGAAACTAGACCGAGTAAGGTCAAAGGGACGTCAAAGCTTAAAATGATATCTTCTTCCATGACAAAGCTGAAGATTCAACCAACAACTGATGAGGAGGTGAGAATGAAAATGAATACTCATGCTCAGACAAGGTCTACATCCCAGAGGGTTGCATTATTATTTACTTCTCCCCCTTCAGTCAATACAACTACAGTAAAGAAAACACTGGGAAAGACTCTTGTGGCTCTAGATGAGAGCTCTGAACTAAATGAAGATCAAATTAGGGAACAGATGGAGAAATTAGATGCCATGATGAAGCGATTAAAAGAGAAGAAATCTAAGGAGAAGCCTATGGTACAACTAGTGGTGGAAGAAATTCCAGATGTAGGGTTAATTCTTTTGGATACTGAAGAAGAATACTTTATAAGAGGAACATTCACCCCAGAGGTGAAAAACCCTAAAATACTTGTTGAAAAAGAAATAGGGGAAGTTGTAGGACAGATTCACATTGATGATGTTGTTATTGAAGATGCAACTGGTTCCCAGCTTCTGCTAGGGGATATTGAACAATTGTAGGTTTTTGAAGAGAAAGGAGAAGGCTGGGTTGAAGTTGAAGATACAAATCCTTCACAAATTGTGGATGGTGGGGTGATGAATAAAGATAATCCTAATGTAACAGGACATGAAGAAAGTGATGCCTTTAAGATTGATATTGAACACATGGCTAGATAAGAAAATATAACTCTTAGAAATGAAGAGATAGTGGTGAATCCCAAAAATCCAGAATCCAGGCTAGTAAATATTGAAAATGTTCCCATCTCAGAGAATGTGACAGGCGAGAGTGAAAATATAAGAGGAAAAGTTCCTGAGGGTACTGAAAATTGGGAACAAAGAAATGTTACATAGGTAGGAAGTAATGAAGATGTGCCTGATTGGTTGATCAAAGAATTGGCTTCCCCATTGGAAGTAGAATTAGTACCTGTATATCTCAAGAGCTTAATGCAAGAAGTGGAAACTCCTAAACCTAGGTGAGGAGAAAAAACAAAACATGTCATGCAAAAGAATGTAGTTGGAGAAAGAATACTCCATATAGCTACTTTGGTAGTAGATGAAAATATACATGAAATAATGCCTAAGGAGTACAAAGTGACAAATATCAATGTTGGACATTCATCGTAGGGGAAAGAATTAGAAGAAATTAATATGAATTTAGAAACAAATATCTCCAGGGTGCAGAAAAGTAAACAAAAGAAAAAAGATCTGAAAGAACGGATTGCTCATCTAGAAAATTTTATAGTATCATTGGCCCGGTCTAGCCAAACACAAGTCAATTTGCCTCATAATCCAGTACTCATGTCACATGAGCAGGTGGATGGTATAACAACACTTTTCCATAAAATGGGTGTATTTGAAGAATGGATGGAGCACTTGGTAAGGAAAGGAGAAGAATTAATCATAGATGTAGTTGGGAAATACAAAAAGGCATACTGTTGGTGTCAGAAATACAAAAGATTAAAAGGAGAATGCAGGTTCTACTAGGAACAAATTGATGTTGAAAGGAAAAAATTAAAAGCTCTCATTCAAACAGATGTCCAAGAATTTATAAGTGAAAAGATAATCATTGAATAGGATATTCTAATGTGTACCAAATGGAAGAAACATATATATTGGGAAGGTGACACCTTAGTACAATGTATGGAAGGATTCAAAGAAGTCACCAAGAAATGTAATATATTGATTGACAGAGATCAAAGTTTCATTGAAACACTACCATGGAAAGATTGTGATCCCTGGACGATAGGACATGATGGAAAATAAGTGAAATATTTCAAGGAATGGATTGAAAAGGTAAATAAAGACCCTGTTCATTCGCTAAATCGAGAAGTCATTGATGAGATTATATAGTGTAGATATGCCATGGTTAAATATGAGACAGAGAAGATGTGGAGAATGAAAATATCCTCTAGATATCAGAAAATTATGCCAAGCTCAAATATAGCTGGAAGGTAATTTAAGGAATTTCAAAAGAGCAAATGCATCAAGTATTGGTTGCCTTTCGGGAGTACCAATTGAAGAAAGGAGAAGAAGAGTTATCAAGCCTGAAGTCTGATGCAAGGCAATGAATAACTAGATATCGGAAGAAGACACAAGGATAAGACATTGAAAGTAATTTTTGCAGGTTGTTCCTGGCCCCAGTGAAGGCGTATTATCTTGGAATTTGAAGAGTACCAGTGGCCATGTTTCGTGTGGAGTGTTTGAGTACCGGAGCCTAGAGTTGAGGATTAATGCTAATGAAGAAGTCAAAGTCTTGAATTTTTCTAGAAGATTCCAATGACAACTGGCATCTACCACATGCTATATTTTGATTTGTTGTTTGTGATTCCTTTGATAGACTTTAAGTTCAAACTTTTGGGGCCTTATTCCTATAAAAGTTCATTTTATGCTTTACTTTTATTTTAAGTTTAGAATTTGTGGATGTTGGAAGAGCCAAAAATTATTTCAATTTTTTTCTTTTTTCCTTTCTTTGAATCATTATGGATTAAAAAATTGTATGCACATACAACCAATCAATATCAAAGCTAATTTGAAAGTTAATGAGTGTTATCTTTTGTAGCTGGTTGTTTTTTTAGCTGGAAAAGACTATATGTTGTGTTGTTTAAAGGTGCATATACAACCTACCCAACATCCAAATTAAACCCTCTTCTTTAAAAGCTCACACCATTCTATGCCTAGCTATGAAGCAATCTAGTGAAGTATAGAGTGGTTTTCTTTTATTTGGTTAATTATTGGGGCATGTGTGGATAATACTAGGGAGCTCTTTTACTTTTCAAGTACTTTTGATGCTTTATTTTAGATTAGATGTTTAAATTTCAAAAAATGTACCAAAAAATAGATGAATGAATGGAAATTTTATTGTAAATCTTTCATTTCCATTGTCTTATTGAATGCTTAAAGCTAAATCTACTTAAGTGATAACAAAGTTGTTTGGAATTTGTGTCGTAGAAAAAAGGACCCTTTGCTTGACATGGGATTAATTCATGATAAATTGGCTTAATGAGGCCTTGATTCAGCTGTTGTGAGGAATTTTATGCATCCACACTAGGTCTTGAACCCTTGCAAATCAAATAACATGATTTTAATGATGTCTTGTAAAGGTGTTGTAAAGTATTGTACGATGCTTTCACACTTTTTCTAGACTTAATGAACCCATTTCTTCCTAATTCAACATTATAAAATGTGTTTAATAACATCATCACATCAATCTAGAAGGTTTTTGAATTAAACTTAATGTTAAACTAGTGTTGTAATGTGTCTTGCACATTCACATTGGTTTTTGTCTTTCTAGGCTATGTGGACCTCATTTTAGTGTTGTAAAGTGTATTTAATCACACTTTCACATTGAATTATGTGTCCCAGGCCCTATTTTACATTTACATCATCACTAATAGTCCCCTTTTAACCCATATTGTGCATCCTGAGGCCTAAATTGATCAAATACCTAACAAAGTTGCATTTTAGACCTTATTTCCTTATCTCTTGGCATCTGAGCTATCAAATTGGCCCCTATGGGACCCATTCACCATGCATGGTGAATCAGTCCCATCTAGGTGGGACCCATTTTCCATGTGTGGCGAATGAGTCCAATTTGGCTCAATTTTGACCTTTAAGCAGGAAAAAAGTGAAATTTGAGTTTAATATTGCTTCATGTCAGCCCGTGATGAGGTATTAACAGGTGAAATAGATGAATTTCCTATAAATATAAGTATTTTAACTCATTTTTACATCCATTAACTTAATTCACGTCTATTCTTCATTATTCATCCACCAATATTTCATCTCAAGTCAAGCAACTTAGGGTTTTATCATTGCAAGACATCAAGAAAGATCCTAAAGACATTCAAGGGATAAATATTCCTCCATTGCTATAGAAATCAAAGATCAACATCATGGCAAGGTAATCTATTCACTTATTGTATATTTCATTCTATTCTTTCATCATTTTGGTTTAATTACCTAAACGGGGTTTGACCAAGGGAAACCCCCATGCCTTAACATTCACCATATCTTCTTCTCTTCTTGTGTGTTTGCAGATTTAGGTCCCTTGGAAGTTTGGAAATCATTGAATATCAAGTTTCAAGGTTTCTCAAGTATTCTCTTCATTCAAAGAATCAAAATATCAACAAAAACTCATTTTCAGACTCGTAAGTCAGAGTTTCAGAAGCGAATACCTATAGGAAGTCAAAGTGCATATTGGAAGCTCCAAAATCCATTTTTGAAAGTCCATAAATTCAAAAGTGGACTCATTCACCATGGGTGGAGAATGAGTCCCACCCCAGGGCCAATTATGAGTTTTCTGCATTTTTGAGTACCCTTTTGTCAGAAACAGGTTTTGGCTCAGTTTGACAGAATTGGGACTGATTCACCCAGAATGGCGAATGAGTCCCTCTAGGCCTAAAAATAAGCATCAGTAGCATTTCAAATGTAATTTACAGTCTTCATCAAGGTTTGAGGTGCACACTTTCAATTTGATTCATTTCTGTTAAGCTTTGCATTCATTTCTAGTTCATTGTTGCATTACACAATGTGTTTTTAAACATCACTTGTTTCTTCAGTTTTGCATTCATATTTGATCAATTTCACAGCTTAGTTGCACTTAGATCATTTCATTTAGCCTAGAAAACATCATACATAACATAATTTGAATGAACCCTTTAGCATTTTTGGCCCATCTTTCTCCGTCTAGGTGAAAAACCCTAGGAGTGCTAGAAAGTAAGTGGATGCCAAAAATCTACGATTCATTTTGGTGAACTTTCTTTTTGAATGCTTTGTTGACTGATTTGGAGTCCTTAATCATCATATATCTAGCTTTCATTAGGGTTTGCATGATTCATTTGCATGCTAGGTGTTGAATTTTGCATTCATCATTTAAATTTATTTCTACTCTCTAAAATTCTGCATTTTTCAATTAGGTATGCATCATAGCACTCAAAAAGCATCAAAATATCTCAAAAATTTCTGAAAATTCTAAAAAAAGTCCATACTGGGACTCATTCACCACCCTGGGTGAATCGGTCCCTTTTGACCCCTGAAACTGCATTTTACAGAACTCAGAACTTTTTTTTTAAGCTTCTGTTTGGTGTCTTAACCTATCTATATTAGTTAGTTGCATTTATGTAACATCCATTTCATAAAATATAGCTTCAATTAGCTCATTTCATGCATGGTTTCAATTTCAAGTTTGCAATTTCATCTTGTTACATATCATAATTAGTCCATTGTCATCGTTAAAATCTAACCAAAAAAAAAAGGTGCATTCCTCTTTTGCATCTTTGCTTTAGAATTGTTCCATTTCAAGTTTGTAGAATAATCATTCTATCATGTTCTCATTACAACATTCTATAGTTATCATTTTGCATGTTCTCTTTTTAGATATTATTGCATGTTGTAAGCAACTTTTGTTAAAAGCATATGAATATGAGGTCCTTTCCCCTCTCTTTTTGTTCATCATTGATCCCTCTCCTAGTTCCCCTTTTGTGGATGAGGTTATTTTAGTGAAAGAAACCTTGGATATACATAACACTTACATTTTTTCTTCTCCTATTATCTCTCACACTTGTGAAGCAGATATTTTAGTGCTAGAAGAACCAATTGATAAGAGTTGTGACAATCTGAGTTATTTCTCTCCTCTTACCTCTCCTATTAGACATAACATTACTAAAGAAGAGGGCATTACACTAAGTCATCATGATGAACACAAAACACAACACGGTGATGAGACCATAGACACATTTCTTAACATCACTCTACCTAGTCTACATTTATCTCCCAACTCCTCCCCTATTTGTGAGAATGTTTTTGTGAGCAGTCATAGTAGTCACATTCTTTGTGAGGAGGATATGTTGACATTAGATGATCAAATATTTAAGACCTATGACAATCCTCTTTATTTTTCTTCCCCTATTTTGGAAGACAATATTGGACAAAGGGAGGTAATCATAGATAATCATGAGAATATTCTTGCTCCCTTTCCTAATGTTTCCCCCATCCAAGAATACATAACTAATCAAAAGGATCCAGTCATTGAAAAACAAGAATGTGATTTTTTTTTCTTCTCTTGATGCCTTTCCCACTTGTGATGAAGCTACTTTGAAATTTTCACACTCAGATGAACATATTACAAGCTCTCCTAGGAGGATAGATAATATGGCACAAGAGAATGAGTCATTACAAACACAGAATGATTGCATCAAGTCTTCCCCTAATTTTCCCATTATCAATAATCAAACACATTCAACCATTAATAACTCCCTTGGTTGTGATGAAGTTATTTTGGATGGACCAAGCCTTAATTGTCATGAACATGTGGTTTGTTTTTCTCCTAAGAACTCTCCTTCTAGGGAGGATATTATGACCCAAGACAAAAATAGCATGCCCTTCAAAGACAATGAAGACTCTCACTTGTTACAGGATGTTAACATTATTCAACCTCAACTTATCCTTTATCCCCCTTCAGATAAACCTTCACCTAAACCCGAGATTATTCTTCATCCACCTTCACACAAACAACAAACTCAAAACAAACCTAAACTCATCCTCTACCCACCTAACAATAATGTGTCACAACAGTTGGGTTATAATACCATTGCTCATGCATATAACACTCACAATAATCTGCAACCACCACAACCACCCCTAATCTCTTTACCTTTACCTAATCCGCCTAGTGCCCCTCGCTTCATCCCACATACAAAGGAGTATGATCTTGTTGA
Organism: Sequoia sempervirens; assembly: GCA_007258455.2. Taxonomy (NCBI): domain Eukaryota; kingdom Viridiplantae; phylum Streptophyta; class Pinopsida; order Cupressales; family Cupressaceae; genus Sequoia; species Sequoia sempervirens. The sequence continues at coordinate 92,219,153 of VDFB02047230.1, forward strand.
ACTTAAGAACACTCCTACTAAGATCTCCCTATGGGACCTTATTCAATCCTCCCCTCACTATCACAACATTATCCAATCTTCCTTGAAACAAGTTCCTATCCTTTCTAATGCGCAACCAACTAACATTGCAGCCATAATCCAAGGAATAAATCTCGACATTATTTTCTGCCAAAGTGAGCTTCCTCCTTTGGTAGTGAAAAAACAAAATGAAGCTTTTATGATTATTTCTCAATACAAATGAAAAGGGATTAAGTGAACTCTTATCGATACCGGTTCTGCTCTTAATATATGTGGAGTGAACCTTCTTGATAGACTTGGTATTGACAGATCAAACATCCAATCTGATTATTTATCCATTAGAGGATTTGACAATGTAAGCAAACAACCGCTTGGTGTGATCACTTTACCTCTCACAGTTGGAGCGACCACATTAGAAACACCAATCCATGTCATACCTACTAGTATTTCATATAACCTTCTTCTAGGTAGGCAGTGGATTCATGCAATGAATGGTGTGCCTTCCACTCTTCATCATAAAATGAAATATATCCACAACAACAAAGTGTACACACTCGACAATGATGATGATGAGCCTTATGGTGTCTTACAACTTGAGAAAACCAATGAAAACCATTTGAACACATTAACACCAACCACACAAGTGGAACCCACACTACACAAGGACAAACAACAACATAGTGAACAAGCCACAAAGCTATTATACGATGATTGGGGTTCCTTGGATTTTACACCTAACTTCATGAGTGAGTACAAAATCATAGACAAAGATTCAAATAAGGAAAACGAAAACACAGATGACCCTTTGAAAGTATCCACCTCAACCACCTTTGATGAACACAATAACAAACAACCACCCAATTCCAAAGCAATGACAATGCTTTATGGAAAATATTATGAGCTTATGAAATAACTTGGCTATAGTGGAAAAGGTTGTGGTGCTAACGAAAAAGGTATCCACAACCCTATCGACCCTCTCACACAACCAATAACTCATGGTCTCGATTATTGTCCTATAATAGAGATCGCCAAACCTTCACCCAACCTCAACAATATCCCACAACACACTCCTAAATCATCCCTAACAACTAATTGTCTTGAACATCATCCTTTACCAAACATGCAACACACAACCATTCCTTCGCTTAATGTGAAATGTCATCTCGAAAAACACTCATGATTTGAATTTTTTAGATTTTGTATCCTCCTATAAAGAGAACAAAATCTCACAATCTAAAGAGTCTTGCATAGGTATGACATCTACTACTAAGCAAGATGTATCTACCACACCCACGACAAGACTCCCTTCTACCATTGATCAAGAGGGTATCTTGTCAAGACTCCTCCAAGATCACTTGATCACTCTCCCTCCAAGAACTCAAAAGAAATGATATTCCAAGACTTCATTCTGCACCTATCATAGAGTTCATGGTCACTCCACTAATGAATGTAATGCTTTGAATCATAAAATACAACATTTTTAGGAGTTTGGTATGCTTCCCTATATGGGGGTACCTCATTCCTATAATTGCTATTGATTTTCACTCTAGCATACATTTCATCAATCATTTCGGCTCACCTTTGTCCTGCAATAAGTGGGGGAAAGGGGTTTGATATCCTTGTCCTTGTATGTCACTTGTGGTTGCTTCCTTTGGCTAGTCATTAACCTTTCATGAATACATAAGAGCAAGCTTGGAATGTGGACGACATGCCTTAAGTTGGCTCACATATGACATACTTCTCTTTTTCATGACATAGCTTATCGGAAACATAAGACTTGGCATAGGAATTTCTAAGTAGACTCTCGTGTCTCCTTCTTCTACTTTAAAGAAATTTCTCAGAGTACGAGTGCTCGCAACTGCTTTAAAGTGGGGGCATACATCACCACTCGCATTTCATTGTGCGATTTCTTTCTTCTTGTGATGTGTCCTTTTCTTGGTGGTCATTGGGCTTGATTCCCTCCAAGAGCATGATACTTCTTTTGCATTTATCCTCTCTTGGAGACATTAAGCATAATGTTCCCTAAGATGAGATCTTGCACGAACAAAGAAAAATCCCTTTGAACAATTCTTAAACTATTCTACATTGAGAATGTCTATGAGTGTCAAGCATACAAAGTTTTGCTTACCTCATAGAGCTCGAAAACCATTTTTCATTATGGCACCTTGTCAAAGTTATCAGGAGGTATAAATTTGATATGGTTGAGTAGGAAGCCCATCTAACGACATGACTTTCCCCATAGCCACCTTTGTGTTTTTGAGTACATACCAACTAGTGTATGTTTCTCACCTTTTTGGGATTTCTCACCCTACAGACAATCAGAAGTTCTCTATCCCCAGAGTGAGTATGTTGTGGATTTCCCATCCTGTAGATGACCTGAAGTTCTATGGCCCCAAAGTGAGTACATCCTTTCCACCTCATCCTTCTTTCTTATTCTTTCCATTGCATGATTTTGTATCCTGATGGTTGAATTAAGATCTTTGATCCCCGGGGCTTGACCACCTCCTTTGATCTTTGTCATTCTTTGCCATTTGCACCTATACATGAGGATCTCTCTTGAATGTCTACTTTAGTGTGAGTTTGAAGCAAGTTCATTCTCTCACTAAAGTGGGGGATAAATTTGTTGTAGAAAAAAGGAACCTTTGCTTGACATGGGATTAATTTGTGATAAATTGGCTTAATGAGGCCTTGATTCAAGTGTTGTGAGGAATTTTATGCATTCACACTAGTTCTTGGACCCTTGCAAATCGAATAGAATGCTTTTAATGATGTATTGTAAAGGTATTGTAAAGTATTGTAAGATGCTTTCACACTTTTCTAGACTTAATGAACCCATTTCTTCCTAATTCAACATTATAAAATGTGTTTAATAACATCATCACATCAATCTAGAAGGTTTTTGAATTAAACTTAATGTTAAACTAGTGTTGTAATGTGTCTTGCACATTCACATTGGTTTTTGTGTCTTTCTAGGCTATGTGGACCTCATTTTAGTGTTGTAAAGTGTATTTAATCACACTTTCACACTGAATTATGTGTCCCAGGCCCTATTTTACATTTACATCATCACTAATAGTGCCCTTTTAACCCATATTGTGCATCCTGAGGCCTAAATTGATCAAATACCTAACAAAGTTGCATTTTAGACCTTATTTACTTATCTCTTGGCATCTGAGCTATCAAATTGGCCCCTATGGGACCCATTCACCATGCATGGTGAATCAGTCCCATCTAGGTGGGACCCATTTTCCATGTGTGGCGAATGAGTCCAATTTGGCTCAATTTTGACCTTTAAGCAGGAAAAAAGTGAAATTTGAGTTTAATATTGCTTCATGTCGAGTTGTGATGAGGTATTAACAAGTGAAATAGATGAATTTCCTATAAATATAAGTATTTTAACTTATTTTTACATCCACTAACTTAATTCACATCTATTCTTCATTATTCATTCACCAATCTTTCATCTCAAGTCAAGCAACTTAGGGTTTTATCATTGCAAGACATCAAGAAAGCTCCTAAAGATATTCAAGGGTTGAATCTTCCTCCATTGCTACAAAAATAAAAGATAAACATCATGGAAAGGTAATCTATTCCATTATTGCATTATTCATTCTATTCTTTCATCATTTTTGTTTAATTACCTAAACGAGGTTTGACCAAGGCAAACCCCCATGCCCTAATGTTCACCATTTCTTCTTCTCTTCTTGTGTGTTTGCGGATTTAGGTCCCTTGAAAGTTTGGAAATCATTGAAGATCAGGTTTCAAGGTTTCTCAAGTCTTCTCTTCATTCAACAAGTCAAAATATCAACAAAAACTCATTTTCAGACCCATAAGTCAGAGTTTCGAAGACAGACACCTGTAGGAAGTCAAAGTGAAAATCGGAAGCTTCAGAATCCACTTCTAAAAGTCCAAAAATTCAAAAGTGGAATCATTCACCATGGGTGGAGAATGAGTCCCACCCTTGGGCCAATTTTTATTTTTCTGCATTTTTTAGTACCCTTTTGTCAGAAACATGTTTCGGCTCAGTTTGACAGAACTGGGACTGATTCACCCAGAATGGTGAATGAGTCCCTCCAGGCTTGGAAAATAGCATTAGCAGCATTTAAAATGTAATTTATAGTCTTCATCAAGGTTCCATGTGCACACTTTCAATTTGATTCATTTCTATTAAGCTTTGCATTCATTTCTAGTTCATTGTTGCATTACACAATGTGTTTTCAAACATCACTTGTTTCTTAGGTTTTGCATTCATATTTGATCAATTTCACAGCTTAGTTGCACTTAGATCATTTCATTTAGCCTAAAAAACATCATACATAACATAATTTGAATGAACCCTTTAACATTTTTGGCCCATCTTTCTCCTTCTAGGTGAAAAACCCTAGGAGTGCTAGAAAGCAAGTGGGTGCCAAAAATCTACGGTTCAAAATTCATGAAATATTATTGCATATTTGTTAATTTCATGGAATTTTCTAATGAACAGACTGAGAATATCTTTCATCGAACCTTATGATTCCTTTTAGAACTGGAAATTACCATTTACCCCTTGTGATTAACAACATTGTCACAACAACGAACCCTGATGTGAACCTAGTATGGTCAAGACTTGACTTAAATGAGCCTTGGGATTAAGTTGAGTCAGACTAAAGATTTAGGTTGTCCTGGTTCATTCTTTCAAGTAAAGATAGGTTCCTACACTCTGTTTGTGAGGATTTATCTACATTTTTGGTGTGCGACTAACATCATGATCAACACCTACCTCTCCCTCTCTCCCCTCTTTCTCTCTCACTGTCTCCTTCCCTCTCAACTCTCTATCTTGTCATTCTCTCCCTCTTCATCCATTTCTATTTTTTTCTCTCACCTCTCTCCCTTCCTCCCTCCTTCCCTCTCTAATTCTCTATCTCCACCCTCTCTCCTTTCATTTCTCTCTCTCTCCCTCCTCTCTCTCTCTTCCT
>VDFB02047230.1:92225389-92256652 GCA_007258455.2 Sequoia sempervirens
AAAAATTATAAGATCCTCTAAAAACAAGAATTTGTAGTATAACTCCAAGAGATCTGAAACCACTCTCAAACATCTTGAAACTATGTACATGAAATATAACTTAAACTATAAGAAAGTAAATGTCCATAAGTAAATTTCAACTTAAATGTTTATTTCATGTATATAGTCTCCTTGGCAGAGAAAGAGAAAAGGAAAGAGTTCACAAAAATGCATTACAAAATTCATGCTTCACATTTGGTGAGTTCCAAATTTGGTACTTACCAAATGAAGTGCTCCATTTGGCTAGCACCAAATTTGGTGCTCGCCAAATGAAGAGTGCCAAAATTATTTGAATTTTGACATATTGAGCCTTAGGCTTGATCATCCAAGCCATTTGGCACTCACCAAATGGTCATTTTGGGTAAAAAAAAAAAGTCGCACCTTTTTTGTGTCACAAATTGGTGCACACACCTTGTTTTTTAATTAGCAAGTTGAGTTAACATGTTTTTGAGCTTTTATAGATATTAGAATTGTAGAAGATTGAAGATTCTTTTTTAGGCGTCTATCTTGCTTCTCTATAAATATGAGAATTTTCTTGAGGATTTATGAGGAAAATTTTTCATTGCAAGGTTATGCTATTAGATTTCCTCTAGAGAAGAGAAGCATGTAAATCTCCATGTTAAGGTTGTGATCCTATAAGTGTATTGTAACTTGTTTGTTGTAGATTAGTACATTGGTTCGATGCTTTGGAGTGTGGGGTGTTTTACCTAAAAGGGTTTTTCCCATGTATATCGGTGTATCTTCTCATTTTTATTCTATTATTATTATTTCATGTTCTTAAAGTGTTGATTTACATGTCATTATGCTGCTAAAATTTACTTAAATCTATAAACTACATTATCTTTCCTCTAAGGGCTAATGTGATGGAATATTAACTATGTATTTTTTCTCTTTAATGGCATAGTATTATGTGATTATATCAGGTTGTTGAAATCTGATTTAAAAATAAAATAAGATACCAAAGGTGCATACTAGTTCTTAGAGGTCTTGTTGGGTTCATCTTTCCCTTTCAAGGTTCATAGTAGTGAGATTATCCCATATGGTAGTAATTTTGGACTTTGGGTGCACTCCTTTGAATTTGTACATCATGAAATTTTCATGGGATGTCATTGGAACCTACAATTAGTGGTAGAACTAGCTTAGTTTGGATTTAGATGAAATTAAGGATTTTTAAAACCTAAAAAGTAGGGTTTTCTATTTTTATATCAAAAATTTCATGAGTTATTTGTAAATTTGGGTGAGACTCTAGTTTTTTTGTTAATCTTACACCTAAGTGATTGTTGACCTTCATGGAGGTTTTCCTATGAAATTATATGTTTAAACAATATGTTTCGTATCTCTTGTTTGGTTAGGGATTTTTTAAATTTTGTATTGATTTCCTCTTAAAAAAAATTAAATAGATTTTGAGAAATTAATTGGTAACACTTAAGGGACTTTCCCAATATGATGAAATCCTAATAGCTACAACACTTCTCTCTAGTGATTTGATATGGATATCAAATTCTCAAGTGTTTGTTATCTTGGTCACAATGTGCTCTTTTTCTCTTCTATTAGCAAGTTATTGATAATGTCTTTTGATTTTTAGTGACAAAGAGCATATATTTATACTCATATCATGCATTTATCATAGGAAAGATGGTAGAAAATCCATTAATTATTTTAGGGAGGCATTTGGATGATAAGGATTTTCTCCTATTAATATCATGTATGAAGTTGGGAAAAAGCATGGGATTTTCTTAATTGTGTTTGGAATTATCTAGTTGGAGTCATTTTTTTTGTAATTGCAAGATTTAGCGTTTAAATATAATTTGTGATAAAATGTGGTCCAGGTGCATGTGGAGATCATTCTTTAAAATGTGTAGATACACTTTCTAAATCCACAAAGTTGTTATTTTAATATTATTTACAAATAGTCATCCAGATGTAAAGTCTTTGAATTATTTCATATTTGGATTAATATCAATTTGGAAATGACATTCTTTAACCTGTCAATTTTAACCATAGGTAAATATATCTTCATGTGGATATTGTAAAATTTCCATTTGCATGTTGACAAGTTTTATCGAGAATATTTGGTTGGAAAATATCTAATTGGATATCGAATTTCCACAAGCTTATTTGAAGACACATTTTTCATGTTCATTTTTAATGAAAACTTACTTTTAGGAAATCCATTTGCATGTGGATATTAACGAGGCTTAAGATCTAGATGAAAATATTTAATTAGAGGTCACATTTCTACAAGATTATTTTTCAAGTGATTTTTACAAAATTTCAAGTATTTATAAGTGTTTACTTGACATTTAAGGGCTATTCAATTTAGATATCATATTCAATTGGAAGGGTAAGTTTTCAAGAGTATTTCTTCCTTCTTTGATATTTTTTCAAAGAATTTCCAAAAATAAAATTAGTATAAATTTTGATCTTCTATCCATTTAGAGAGAAATTAAAGGTAAAAAATTGGCTATTTCAGGGATTTTGACTCAAATTGAAAGAACAAAACTATCATTTAAGGACTAGCAAAAGAAGGGGATCCTTATTTTTCTAAAATAAAAATATGTGATGTGTATTGAAAGGCACAACAAATGGAAAACTCAAAACCAAAAAGGCTCTAGAGAATTTTTAAGATAAAGGAAAATCTTAATACAAGATTCCTAACTTCATTTGTCAAGTTTATAATGTATTGAGGCCAACCATAGGTTGAGATAGTGTTTTACCAATCACAACCTTATTTTATCCAAGAAAACCTAAGTATGTGCAATTGATTCATTCCTATTTTGGAGAAGATTGGGGAATCAAGGTCAAAATGTATTAAGTTATGTAAGATATCTAACTTCATGAACTACCTATACATTTCCTCGCTACTAATCAAGCATCTGGATAGCTCTGGAATATGGTTGTGTATGTGATTCCCTCATAATAATAATAATAAAAAGAGAATCCAATTATAGAGTTGTTATTGAGTTACCCCCATGAAGCTAGGTGTGAAGTAAAAGGACATAAATGTACTATGGTTTTTATAGAGTAGTATAGCCAAGTTTCTACCCTCAATCTACACATTGATGAGCTAGTGAGTTCATGGTAGTATGTATAGTATTCTCCCTCGCAGTCTATAAATATGATGTAAAGAGAGGAGAGTTTAAAAATTCCTACATGTAGGTAATATGTTGGCCAAGCATGGAGCATGTGTAGTTCATTGTAAGAAAATTTTGTTTCCCTAAGAGTAAGGATAGGGTATGTGTAAAAGACATGTCATGGAAGTATAATGTAATATGTCAAAAATATCATGTGGATAAGACGCAAGTGTCATAATTAATGAATACATAATGAAAGTATAATATGAAGTGTCATGTAATATAAGTATGTAATCAATAGACAAATGTGATAGTGAAATAATACATCATGCAAAGATCATAAGATTAAAGTCATGAAGATACTAGCATGGATTTAATTGTGTTGGCATAACAATTTAATAGTTTAGAATTTTGAGTATAGAACAATATTATAATAGAATTAGTTGTGTCATAAATAAAATAAAATATGCATACATAGGATTTGAATTATAGAATATTATAACTTTGGCATAAAATATATTTATGGATTTTAGGATAAGAATGATTAGCTAGATTTTAGATGGTGCACTTGGTCTTCTTCTAGTCTACATATTCAAAATTTTGAATATTATATTTTTTTGCATATGGTGATTCATTAATTGCATGATAAGACTAATTAGATAGCATTTAATATGTACACATGGTATTTTTAGCCTACACACTTTCAAAATAATACAAGATGTAATTTCATGAACTAAGTATAGATTAAAACTAGGTAGGATAATGATTATTTAAAGTGATAATAAAATAGATTTAGTTAGCATTGAGAATAAGCACCTATATAAACCTATCTTTAAATAGTTTCAAGGTATCCCTTTTATTAGTAAATAAATATAGTGAAACTCTGTAAAAAATGATAATATGTAGTTATTCCTTGGGCATATTTGTTTATGAATATTTTTATATTGGATGATTATGAACATTGCAAAAATTAAATAGAGTGTATTAGGACTCAAGAATTCCTTGAGTGAGAAAACTTAAATCTAATATGTCAACTTATAGGGGTTAAGTAAATGTGTATCCTAAGGTTTCATGGATAAAAATGACAAAAAATTAATTCCATTGTTGGCACACTCCAAAAATTAATTCCATGTACTAGTAGAACGTGGTAGGTTATCCATGTGAATGTGTTCTAATGGTTCACAAGTAAGATAGAGGAATTCATGCACAAGGAGGTTCATGTTGGCAAAAATTTAATATAAGACATTAGATTTCCACAGTCCATATTAATGAGAGCTTCCACAATCATATTAATGAGATTTCCCCTCACCTCTCCCTTATAACTGGTTTTGATCTACAATCTCTTACTCCAACTCTTTTTGCATCCTGATGATGGATCACAGAGTGTGATCTGAAATGTTGATTCAAAAACTAGCACACAATTTAATCTAGAAGCAACATACTCTCAATAAGTTAATATGTTGAAATGAGATGATACTTTTTGATCCATTATATGAAGTATTTTAGAGAGCTACCAAAGCATCTATTTGATTGGTTTTCAACTTGTGCTTAAAGTGGTGTATATCAAATTATTAGGGAATAATGCAATGGATGCCTAAGACTCTTGGGCATTTAAATTTTTTGGATATATTTTGGATGCACACAATCAATATATTTATGAAGAGTTCTATTGAAAAAATACATATTATAATTCATAATCTCTACACATTACGCACATAATCCATCACTATGTTGTCACATTTAGAAAACACACACAAGATTGGTGCACACACTTTGATATTCATGGATAGAAAATAAAATTGCAAGAATTAGCTAAATTTGATTATCTTGAAATCATACATCACAACATAGCTATGTTGATTATTATACAACTTCCCAAGACATCTTATTCATATAAATAATTCTAATTTCAAGGATCTCATTTCAAAGATTCCCACTAACATAGATGTTATAATTCAAAAGGGGTGGTTTATAGGGGTATCTCATAACAATCCAACATAAACTTTGCATTTCCTATCATAAGGACACACTAGAATAACCTTATTCTCACAAGCATCAAGATAACCAATAAGTTATAGTTCTAGTGTGCTCCTAGAATAGAAAAATTAGGTAGATGGTTACTTGCATGGATCATCTTGCAAGTGCCACACTACCACTAACTACCAAATGGTAAGAGTGCAAGTAGTTAGTACAATGAAAATCCTCCTACACTTTACATTCATTATTACACTATTTATCATGAACACCACAAGGCATCAACATATCACCTATTACAAAAATTAAAGGGCGTCTTAGTGAGCCACTAGTTTGATATGTGCAATAGTGTCACTCATGATGCCAACACTTAAAGAGTGTTACATGCCCTATGCTACTTGTGAATACTAAATTCTAGGAATAGTTGTACCCACACTTAAATAAACTATATTTTTCTAGGATATGGTAGTGAAGGTGGTAGAAAAGGTATTTGTGTATGATGTAGAAGAGGATTTTAGTACTATAGGCTTAATAAAATAAGACATTCTATATGAAAGTGTTCTAAATTATTGATGGGCTTTATAATTGGTTAGTTTCTCATTACTGTTTCATACATTTTATCATTTCTTTCCGCTAAGATTTAAGACATTTTCAAGACCTTTTATGCCTTTCATATGCTTTTAAGTAGTTTTAAGCATTTAGAATGGAAACATGTGATGTTAATATGTGTATGTATGAGTTTCTATAAAGTTTAGTAGGATTTGTAGACAATGAAAAATGTCCTAAGCCTACGAGTGTCATTTTTATTCATCCCCGTCCTTCGATAATTGAATACTTTTAATTATTCAATTATGTTTGATCATATTCCTCTATTAATTAAATAATTTTTAATAATTATTTAATTAATTCACTTTCTAATATTTACTCTATCTTGATCGATTAAATAAACTAATTGTGTCACTAATTTCTCCCTCTTCTTCGATAGTTAAATAAATTATTATTTATTTAATTATTTTGTCACCTTTCATCTATAGTTAAATAATTATTACCATTAATGATTTATCTATTCATGGTCCTTTAATTCTTCTATAGTTAAATAATTATTAAAATTATTTAACTATTCCATGCCACCTCCCCTATTAAATAATTAATCTAAATTAATTATTTAAAGTCTAATTTTCATCTCTCCATTTAATTAAATTGATAAATTTAATTAAATGCTCCTCTTTTTATTTTCTCCAAATAAATAATTTATTTTCCACTTGTCCATTTCCTCCACTCTCTCCATTTTTGAATAAATAATTTAAAATAAATTATTTATGCACCACCTGGTCAAAGATGTTATGTCATAATCCCCTGTCATAACATTCATTTCTGTCATAGCCTACATGTCTTGCATGTCTGCCATAGTTGTTAGGTGTCATAGTCGTCGACATCATAGTTTTTCCATGCATGACATTTTTGGTGCATCAATTTTGGACCGTTGATCTTGGCATATTTTATGAGACTTAATTTCAACCATCCATTTCTTAACATCCCTCTCATGCATTCCCATCCATGGATCTTGGAATCTTTCTAGAAGATTAATCTCAGCCGTCCATTCGAAAGGTTGTCTAGAAAAACAACCTTCTTTCTCCAGTTTCACCTTAACAACTATTCTTCTCCAACTTTCTACTTACAATTTATAGGTATTTGCACAAGTTATACTAAAAATCTTAGGGCATATTTGCAAAAGGAGAAATAGGAGAGCAAGAAAAGTGATTAAAGTTCAAGCATGGGGAGTATTTTGATTTGATGTTTTATTTTCCTTATACTTTTATTGTTTTCTCTTGTTTGGATGAGGTTAATAGTTTAGATGTGTTGGTTGTCACTTTTTCTATGCTATTTTATTTCTAACCCCATCTTACATTGGTGAACCTGACAATTTTGTAGAGAAATTTGTGTGTTTTCTTGTTTATTTTTGTTGTTTTGTAGGTTACAGCCAAGAATTCATATGAAATCCCGTCATCTCATTTTGAGTACAGAAAAATTGGCACATAAAATATTTTAAAACCATTATCTTAGTTTTGTAGGCCTCGTTCTCAGCTTTCCAGAACTTCAAACGGTTTAAAATTTTGTTAATATTTGAGAAAGTTATGGCCGTTTTAGTGATTGCAGCTTTTTAAGATTTAGTTGTTAATACCCGAATTTTCTTTTGTTTATAATACTTTTGTTGTGCAGGATTTTGCAAAAAAAATTTGGGTTTTGAAGGTCTATGTCTTAGCTTTCCATAAATATCTACGGTTTAAAATTTTGTTTAATTTTGAGAAAGTTATCACTATTTTAGTTTGTTGTTTTCATTCAAGTTTTTTTTTGCTAATCTTCTGTTTGTAGCGTGTGGCTTTGGAGTGGGGCTCCCAAAAACTGCTTCTTTTGGAGTAACAAAAAAATAGAGCTCTTAGTTTTTAGTTTTCTTTGATTTCCTTTTCTTAGTTTAGTTTAGTCTCTTCATTTTCTAGTTTAGTTATTTACTGACTTTTAGTTTGGTTTTTAATTTCTTGTTCTAACTTAGTTTTTTGTAGCTTTCTCGTTGGTCTAAGACATTTATGAAACTACTAACTTGTGGTTTTGCAGCTTCATTAGTCGAAGACTCATTTCTCAAATAATTTGTTTACAATTTCTAGTTTAGAAAACACTTCCATTGGTGCATTAAAATGAGCATGTGTTTGATTCTATCTGACTGTGCTTGAAGGTGGTAGGTGATTATGCTCTCACCTTGTAAAAACTAGGTGATAAAAAAAACCAGACCCACCTTATTTTATGTCACCCTCACGACTTAATAATCGAAGTATCCTCTCCCCTTGCGCTTTCGAGCGATCCTAGGTGTAAGAGAAATGGTTATTATTTCTAGAAATGGCCTACCTTAAGGGAAAAAAATACTCACCTTAAGGGATGACCTGACTGGTAACAGGCTAAAGCCAAGCCACTTCCAACTGGGATATAAAATGGGTGCTTAAGGAAAGTTCAAGTACCACGAATGTGGATATGTCACACGGACGAAGTAGTACTCCCATAAACCCTGTTGAGCATAACCTCTTCAGGCTGGAGTGCCACCTAATTGGTGATTAATCTCTCGCCCCATGTGTGGCCATTCAAACTTATGCCCTTACTAGACATCTATTGTTTTAGAAGCCAACCATTTTCAGTCGTTTCTTGGTATAGTGCAGGGTACAGTATCATGCCCGAAGATACTCACTACTAACTCCCTTGAGTAGAGATAGCAATTCTTGGGAAGTGACTACCCAAGAATTCGAAGTTGGTGTGCCTGTAGAAGTGAGTGTCGTGAAGGGGAGCCAGTGACACCAAACTTCTAAGCTATACGCTCTCGAGAAGGAGAGGTGTTCAACACCAATCCGGGGTATATCGATGAGCTATAACAAGTATACAAACCCTTGGCCTATTAGGATCATGCTTATCTTACGTGCGTTTGATTACACTAAAACATTGTGCTTGTCAAGTGCTTTTTGGATTTTTAAACAATATACACAACATTCACAAATCTGGACACAAAAAAATTGACCTCAGACAACTCAGAATTTTTCAATAAAACATCAAAAAATAGTCTCAACTTGATGTCAAACATTTTTTTCTAAGAGGTCTATGTCAGAAAACAGCTTTGAAATTGCTCAAAATCCTCATTATTCAACCATTAGTTTGTATTCTTGACCATAGGCTTAATCTTTCAAATTTTAGTTGCATACATTAGGCTTCATAATCATAATTTTTGGCATTAGCTTGACCCTAGGTTTTCATCTTTGCATATTTTGGATTAGGTTAACCTCATCACAATTTGCAAAATCATTGCTTTCGAAACTAGGTTATCTTGGACTTAGTCATCATTCCTATTTTCAGTCATTGTCCCTTTTGTGAGAATTTCCAACTCAACAGTCTAGTAAGGAAAACTCACTAGTCATCTTGACCTTGTCACTTTTTCATTTTTAACAAGTCCTTTGGTAACTAAAATTGAAAACAAAGATTAAGCTTAGAGTGCTTAGGTACTCCTGTCTCCAAATTGCATTCATTTTAGTTCATACCTTGTATACTTTATTCCTAAAAATCCAAAAATACTGTGCATCTTAGTCATCATTTTGAACCTAAAACTTACATTAGTTACCTCTTTATTCAATTTCATCACCTTAGTCCTCATTTTTCACTTTGAACTTGCAATTTTCCTAGTCCACATTGTCATTTTCCTAATCAACATTGTCATCCAAGTCAACATTGCCATCCTAGTCACCTTGGCTTTTGGCATACTTGCATTATCATCTCTTTGCATCGTCATCCAAGTCACCTTGGCTTTTGGCATACTTTCATTATCATCTCTTTGCATTGTCATCCATTATTACACAAAAAGACAAAAATATAGACTAGTGTCATACTTGCATTGTCATCATCTTCATTTGAGCAATTACCTTGATGGTGGAAACAAGACTTCAAACAAAGAAAAGACAAATGGCAAACTTTGGAAAAGATTTTGACACCAACACCAATCCCAATGACTTGATTTATGATGACCCATTTGGAAATTTGAACATACAATCATCCGTGAGCATGTCAACTACCTTTCAAAATCCACTTTTTGAACTATTCATACAAAGAGACCAAAATGGACAAGTACTAGATGAGGATTTAGACATTGCCGCTGAAAACCCTGACATAGCTTCATTTGTAGAAGAATTGGTAGTGAACAATCCCAGCAGATACCTTGCTATGCTTTTGGACCAAGGGGAAAAACTACCAAAAGACTTCGACATTAATACCATAAGACCTTCTCCGGACAACGCGACACAAACCATGACATCTCCTCAAAACACGAACAATGCCCCCAATAGCAATAACATTGTGGTCACCACACAAGTTGCTACTAACACCATTAGTGTGACATCTAGTGGCACCAAAAGTCAAAACACCTCCACCTCAACTAATACAACATCTATTGGAGGAACATCTACTATGTCCATGCCTACAACGTCCACATCATCATCACAAACAATAGGAATAACCGTTGGGTTCACATCAATGGGAGTAAATCCCACAAACCCTATGTTGGGATCTTCATCTATGACAATGGGGGCATCTTCATCACAACCTTATGGTGGAATCTCATTTAATCCCTTTGGAGGAAACCCATGATGAGTCTTCATTCAAGGCCCTCATCACAACATAAATACATCATCACAATTAAACATCCCACATGGACAAGGACAAAATATGAACATCCCACATGGACAAGGACTAAATATGAACATACCACATGGACAAGGACAAAATATAAACATCCCACATGGGAAAGGACAAAATATGAATATATCACATAGACAAGGACAAAATATCCACATACCATATGGACACCTCCAAGGAACAAACACAAACATGCTACATGGAAAATTATTTGAACAAGGACAAGGAACTCAAATGACGCAACAAATGTGTAACTTTGGCAATCAAGTGAGTCGGGGATTTTAGATACCTCAAATACAAACAAACATGGCTAGGTCACATATTCCCACATACTCGTCCCAGATTCATACTCAACAACAAATTCCCACTCACAACTGGCAATATCAACAAACACCTAATCAGAACATGTCGTACTTTCAGGAAACCAATGATCCCATTGTACACGCCTTGCTAGCAAGAGTGGATGACGTTCAAAAACAGATGGAAAATATGAAAACCTTTGACAAGAAGACATAAATTCCATATGACTTATGTCTATATCCTTTTGATACAACTTTGTACATGCCATCGTTTCCACATGGTTATGTGGCTCCAAACTTCAACAAATACAAGGGTAAAACAAATCCACTTGACCACATCAGAGAGTTCATAACAAGTTGTGTGGATATTGCTCATGAGCACACATATCTAATGCGATTGTTTCCTAAAAGCCTCACAGGACCAGCCTTAGAATGGTTCTATACACTGCAACCTAGAATACAATCATGGAAAGAACTTGCTAGAAAATTTGTGAAAAATTACACATACAAAATTGACACAGACACCTCCATTACCAACTTATGCTAGCTCACACAAGAAGATTCAGGTGAAACCTTTTTACCATTCTTTCAAAAATGGAGGGGCCTAGCGAGTCACTGTCATATAGACATACCTGGAAAGGAAAAAGTTGACATGTTCGTACAAACGTTATTAGGCCCATTGAAAAATGGCTTGCGTGTTCATTGTTGCAAAACTTTTGTGGACCTAGTTGAACGAGGTGTCCAAGTTGAACAATCCCTCATAGTCAAAGGAAGACTAAAATACAGTCCCAAAAACACAAACGCAAACCCTCCTTTTGCTGACAAAAACAAATACTAGGTTAAGAACAAACATGTCACCAATGATGGTGTAGTCGATGCTAAGGCTATCAACGCTATGGGTCCTATGATTACTCTAAAAGGGACACAACCACAAAACACATAGATGATGACAAAAACCTATGCTGCTAATGTTTTCTAGACAAATCAAAATAACCAAGGCAATCAAAACAATCAAATTCAAAGGCAGCCTAAACAACCCAAACAATTCCCTAGAGGACGTACATACACTCCCTTGGGTGAGCCTATTGAAGAAGTTCTCAGGAAATGCCTTCAGAATGGTGTCATCACACTTGAGGACCCCAAACCATATGACCCTAGGCAGTTTAAACCATCTTGGTGGGATGATAACACATTTTGTGACTATCACCGAATAAAAGGACACAAAACCTCTTCTTGTAGACAATTGAAAAATCTGGTACAAGACCTTATTGAAAAGCATATCATTGAAGTCGGTGGACCATAGTTTGCTTCTAATGCAAATCATACAATACACAAGAACCCACTACAAGATCATGGTTTTGGAAACCCTTCTACGTCAAATACAAATAGCAATAGTCGAACCAACTATGCCCATATTGGATATGACTATTCCGGGGGACCTATTGTACATCACATTAGAACAACTGATGAACATGTATGCATAGTCACCATCAGAAAGGCCCCTAAATGCAATGTCACCACCCACGGTGGAAAGGTCACCATAGTTGGTCCTCCTCCCCCTAGACAACTAAAGGTAACAATAGCTAGCCCATCCACTTCATAGCCGCAATTGCGTCCACAAAACAAGCAATCCCAACCTAAAGGAAAATTTAATCTTATTGACCATCTTGGAAAAACACCCACACAAATCTCTATTCTTGAGTTGTTACGCATCTTGCCTGCCCATAAGGCCATCCTAGATAAAACATTGCAAGAATCCTCCGTTCCCCAAGATATTGATGTCAACCAATTCAAAGCCATGGTAGGATATCTCATGACTCCCCACCATATCACCTTTTTTGACCAAGACTATTTGTCATCCAAATCCAACCATAATGATTCCCTTCATATCAAAGTTTTTTTTCATAAACATAAGGTCAGACGAGTCTTAGTAGATGGCGGAGCAAGACTAAATATATGTTCCTTAAAATTGGTCAATGTACTAGGCTTTTCTGATTCTTGCGTAGATGCCACAAAAAGCATTGTTATCAAGGAATATGATGATGAAGAACATTCCTCTCGGGGCGTAATTACACTTCCAATTCGAATCAGGCTAGTCATTTTCGACACCACTTGTCAAGTTCTAGATTTGGACCTGCGATACAACATTTTACTTGGTCGACCTTGGATCCATGCACTAAAAGTTGTCCCCTCCATGTATCACCAATGTTTGAAGTTTCCTTTTGAAGGCACTGAGATTACTATATATGGAGACCCTGATCTGTTCCAATATTGTACCAAATTACACAGTATCTCAAAGCATCAAGTGCCTATCAACCGTGAAGCCTCGACGTCTTCATCTTCCAAATTCATTGACCCATTAGCACTCGTGAATCCTTCCACATCCACATCCATCGCCACATCATCTCACTACATTGATCCATCTTCATTGACCAATTCATACACTCCATTTACCCCGTCATCAAACCCCAATGTCCAAATTCATGACATGGGATGTGGAGAATATCATATGGATAATTTACCAACAAACGACAATGCTAATGTCACTGATAGAGATCAAAATTCGAACATTGATGTCAAAATAGTTACAAAATGAGCACAAAAGGATGGTTGTGCTTGGATTGAAACCTTTTGGGAGCCTAATGACACATTAGCCTTTTCCATATCTACTTCCTCTCAAGCTTTTCATATCTATTATAACCCCTTGTTTGACCAAGAAATTTATCATAACCAACTCTTTGAGCATGACCCCGTTGAGGATATCCAATCATTATCCTTCCATCCCACCTACCCTGGGATAGGATATGAATCTCCTATTGTCATCTCTACTAAGTCATCTTGCCAAGTCATTAAGGATGTGCAAGCCTCCTTTGATGTTAATAGTACAAAAAAGGATAGTCCAAAAGATTCCATTAATAGCATCGCCACTCCCATTTATCCACTAAACATTCCTTTCACTTCACCTACTTCCCCAATTTCACACACGCCCACTCACATCATAGATATGGATCAAAAAATCATATCTCAAGAAAAGAATAAAGGAAAAGCTCCAATGAACGATATATCTTTAAAAGGAGATCAAAAATCAAAAGAAAGAAAAGAAGATCAAGACAAGTCCCATAGCTAAAATAAAAATCTTTCAAACAAAACATAAATAAAATTCAAAAGTGAAAATGAGAAAAAGTCAATCTCAAAGTATGCCTCTCCATCAAAAATCACTGGGGGCATCTATCAAGGAAAAAAGTCAAACAAAGCGTCTGTTGATCCAAGGTCTATATCCATGTCACTGTCACTCATACCATATACTCTATTCCATCCATCCATGTTCACATATCCATCATATCCCTCAATTGGTGATGTCTTTCAATGTATCTTTGATGACAAATCCTTCTTGTACTCTAGCTCGGTGGTTGCCCAAGCTCCTTTTCGGCTGAGGCTTGATGGCCCACATAGTGTGCACATTAGAGATCCCACCATAGCCTCTTTCATTCATCACATCTATCATCCTTCATATCTGCCACTCATACTCCTCATCCTGATCAAGTCCTTTCATCCAGCACGGTCATCCACACAAGATTGGGGCATCGTCAAGTCAGTCCATGGATTTGACATTTATCAATTTTATACCTAGCTTCAGAGAGCTTGGGAAAAAGTCCTAAAAAAATACAAAATACAAAAAATTTGAAAAATACAAAAAATTGTCACCTTGATGAAAACCTGGCAAACAGGTGTCCTAGTGACACCAAAAAATAAATAAAATTAAAAAAACTGATGATGAAAAAAATAAAGAGAAATAATTCGTCCAATAGTGAAAACCTTGTAAACAGGCACTTTGGATAAGTACCATGGTGAAAACCTGACAAACAGGAACCGTGTGTAGTCAATCATTGTTGTGCCATCTACTGTCACTCTATCTACCTTGGTCCCTAATAAACATACTCTTTTCCAATGTTTGTCATAACACTTAAACCTGACATCATGAAATTTCCATCCATGGATAACAATGGTTGAAATCAAGTCTTGCATATTGTCCACTATCCATGCTAGTCATGCCTTTTCTTTACATTCCATTTTTCCTGGCTCATTCTCAACTTGACTAGGGGAAATTTTTTATCATGAGACTGCAGTGGGTACCACACGTGATCCTAAAAATCATAAAATGTCCTTAAAAAAGACCTAAAAATTGAAAAATGTCTTGAAAAAAGACCTAAAAATCAAAAAATGTCCTTAAAAAAGACCTAAAAATTGAAAAATGTCCTAAAAAAGACCTAAAAATTGAAAAATGTCCAAAAAGAACTAAAATTGAAAAATGTCTTGAAAAAAGACCTAAAAATAAAAAAATGTTCTAAAAAAGACCTAAAAATTGAAAAATGTCCTAAAAAAAGGCCTAAAAATCAAAAAGCGTCCTCAAGAAAACACAAAAATTTGAAAAAACGGAGTTATTTCAGTCAACATAGTTACGTCAATTCAAGTCTTGATTAGTCTTTGTCATTGTCGAACTACGTTGTCTCTATGCATTTGCTACATAGGCAAGGCTCATCTTCAAGCCCCCAAGACATTAGGTCAGTCCTAGTAGGTTTGTCAAAATAATTCATGACTCAATCTTTGGTCAACAAGACAAAGTCATTGGTCGTGTCGAACTACGAGGTCTCTGAGTGTATGACATAGGCAAGGCCATCTGTCAATAAGCCCCCAAGGCCACACTAGGTCAGTCCATTAGGGTTCATTGCACAATTTTCTCACACACATGAAATAGTCTTTAAATTTATCATGGTCTTTGTCAAAATTCAAATGAACAATCTACCCAAGCCTAGGCCTGCAAGCTTCATTTTTACAACTTTCGTCCTAGCATAATTAAGTCATTTAATTATGTCCTTGGTCCACATTCGACTATCGATTAAATAATTCATAATTATTTAATTAATTCATGTCATTTATTCCTCATGATTATTAAATAAATAAATTTTATTTATTTATTAAATACGTCATTAATTGGCTAAGTCTTTCTTTATTTAAATAAATTTCTTAATTTATTTAATTCCCCTTTGTCATTTATTTCTTCTTGATTATTAAATAAATAAATTTTATTTATTTAATTACGTCACTAATTAAGTCCTCTTCTTTCTAAAATTAAATAAATTCTTATTTATTTAATTTTTGTCCACTATCCACTATAATTAAATAATTATTTTAATTATTTAATTATTCATTAGCCTCTTCTCTCATAAATTAAATAAATTTTATTTATTTAATTTGGTCCACTCTCTTGAATTTTGAATTAAATCATTATTTAATGCAAAATGATTCCTTTTCTCACATTCTTCTATAATTAAATAATTATTTTAATTATTTAATTATTCATTGGTCACCTGGAGTAAATAATTTTTATTATTTAATTTCTCCAGCAACCTCTTTGTTCGTGCCAATCTTATCCTCCACATCAAATCTTATCTCTTGACATCTCATTTAATTTCAGCCCTTGATTGAATTATCTTATAATTCAATCTTAGCCATTCATTTCTTGTCATTGCCCTAATTTTGACCTAACCCTATTCCATACTACAACATTCAATCTTGACCATTGATTCTAGGGTATTTGTCATCTTCTCATCCTGGCCACACATTCAAAATTGCAGTTTCTATAAAATGGCAATTTTGTTCTTATTTTCAGATGATATCTCATGCTCATTCTATCAACTTAGGTTATTATTATTGTCATTTGCAGTCATTGTCATTTTAGTCTATTGTGAGGTCACTTCTTTTATATAAATCCTTCAACCTTTGCATAGGGCTTTGACATTAGTCTAGGTGCTCATTTGAACTCTGAGGGCATCTCTATTTACTGCAAGCTAGGAGGTGTAACAAAGGTGAAGCATGGAAGATGAAGATTTATGGTAACACTGTTCCTTTTATTTTCATGTTGATTTCCTTTGTACTTTGTTACTTCAATGGATTTTAATGTTATTGTGCTAACCCCTTTAACAAATCTCTGATTTTCCCTTGATTACATTGGTGAACCTGACTCTCTGTTTTCTGTCATTTTTCCGTACGGTTGCGTGTATTTTTTGTCAATTTTGCAGGAACAGGTACAGAGCGCCGCAATCGTAGGCTCAAGTGCCACAAACGCCAAATCGAGCCGCAACTGCAAAATCGAGCCGCAATTGCCAAATCGAGCCACAATTGCAAAATTGAGCCGCAACTGAAAAATCGAGCCGCAACTGCCAAATCGAGCCGCAACTGCAAAATCGAGCTGCAACTGCCAAATCGAGCCGCAACTGCCAAATCGAGCCGCAATTGCAAAATCGAGCCGCAACTACCAAATCGAGCCGCAACTGCCAAATCGAGCCACAACTGCCAAATCGAGTCGCAACTGCCAAATTGAGTCGCAACTGCAAAATCGAGCCGCAACTGCAAAATCGAGCCGCAACTGCAAAATCGAGCCGCAATCGCTAAATCGCACCGCAATCGCCGAATCGCACCGCAATTGTTTGGTAACATTTTTTTTTAATTTTTTTTTTGCATTCAGGTTTTTTTGGTTTCTGGTTTTATGCGACGCACTTGATATTCTGAGCCGCATTCGAAGACTCGAACGACGCATTTTCCATGCCGCGCCGCATCTGTCTGGTAAAATTTTTCTTTCAGTTTTGAGGTTCTGATTTTTGGATTTTCGGGTTTTTCTATTTACTGGTTTTCTGGGTTTTTGTTTTTTTTTTTCTGTGTCTTTATTCCTGCATGTTAACTAGATTAGATTTTTCTTGTATTACTAATCTTTTCTTGTAGCGTGTGGCGGTTACTATTCATGTGTCGAAGACCATTGCATAAGAGACTACTAATCTTTTGTTTGCAGGTTCGAATGTCGAAGACAAGATAAACAAACATTGTGCTTGTTTTTCTTTCATAGATTAGCAAACATTTGATTTTGGTGCATATAAAAAGAACACATGTCTTCTTTGGTTGATTGTGCTTGCAAGATGGTAGGTGAGTATGCTCTCACTTGGTGAAAACCTTGTGATCAGAAAACCAGACCCATCTTTATTTGTTAATTACCCTTCACGATTCGGTATATCGGAGTATCCTCTCCCCTTGCACATTCGTGCGATCCTGGGTGTAAGAGAAACGGTTACTGACTCTAGAACTTGGGCCTATTCTGGTGGGAAAAAGTACTCACCCCAGGACGACTCAGACCGGTAGCACCCTAACACCGAGGGACTTCCAGCCGGTATATAAAAGTGGGTTCTTGGGGAAAGCCCAAGAATCACGAGCGTGGTTCCGATGAGATGGATTCGAAAGGGGACTCTCACCGCATGGATCACGCCCCATGAACGGAATGCCCGAATTAAAAACCTCTTGTCTTAGTGTCCAACTATTCTATTGGCCGTTGCTTGGTATAGTGCAGGGTACAGTATCATGCCCGAAGACACTCACTATTGATCCCCTTGAGTAGAGATAGCAATTCTTGGGATGTCACTACCCAACGAATCTGAATTTGGTGTGCTCGAATGACGTTAATGAGCCGTGGAGGGGAGCCAATGCCACCAAAATTCTAAGCTATCCGCTCTCGAGAAGGAAAGGTGTTTATCACCAATCTGGGGTATAAAGGTGGGCTATACCAAGTATACAAACCCTTGGCCTATTGGCCTTTTAGGATTGTACTTGTCTCATGTGTGCTTGCTTACACCAAAACATCGTGCTTGTCAAGTGTTTTCTAGATTACTCAAACAATATACACAATATTCACAAATCTAGACACAAACAATCGACCTTGGACAACTCAGACTTTTCAACAAGACATCAAAACACAATCTCAGTCCTCATTTTGAACTTAGACTTGGTATTGTCCATCATAGTCCTCATTTGGTATCTAAACTTGGCATTGGTCATTTTCCTTAGTCAACATCTTCATTGTCACCTTAGCATTTGGCATCCTTTCTTGACCAATTTTATCACCTTTCATTAGTCATTTCCCTTAGAAAAACATCATTATCACTTTGCATTTAACAACATCATGACATCCACCACCTTGTCTTCCCTTCGCCAAGATATGGATAGGCTTGCTAGTAAAATTGAATATGAATTACTCTGTAGAGGTCAATACCAAGAAGCCTCAGACTTTAGGAGACAATTTATCCAAGCCAAAAATCAAGGTCCTTCATACCAACAACCCATCAGTCCTAGTCCTCTGTCCATCTACCCTCACTACCAAAATTCACTTAACACAAATCCTACCATTAATTCACAACAAACATCCATTACTCACCCTTATCCTAACTTTGACAAGGGAAGCCAACTGTCCACTAGTCCATTCCAAACCTCCATGTCATATTCTGACCCTTCACCTATCAATCTTGTCCAAGTCTACATCCCTTATCAACCATCTACCAACTCATGTCAAGTCCCCACATCATACCATACCGATCCGGTCCAAGTCTCCATGTCTTATTTCAATCAACCTTACACCAATCCAGTCCAAGACTCCATGACATATCCAGTCCAAGACTCCATGTCCTATCTTTGTCCCTCACATGCTAGTCCAGTCCAAGTCCCCATGTCACATCCTATGCCGTCACATCCTAATCCAGTCCAAGACTCCATGTCTTATCCTTGTCCCTCACATGCTACTTCAGTCCAAGTCCCCATGTCATATACTAGTCCTTCACATACTAGTCCAGTCCAAGTCCCCACATCCTATCCTAGTCCATCATTCATTCATCCTTTTCAAGTCATCCCCTCACAAGCCACATCTAGTCATGAAAATTTTGTCATTGCTCAAAGTCAAATCCCATTGTCTAAACTTGAGGATACATGTCAAAATGAAAGCCCAAAGCATAACCTTATAATGTCACCCTCATGTCAAGAACAAGGTAGTCCATCCCATGACCCTATCTTAAACTCCATTCAGGGAGTCCTTCAAGACAATCATGACATCCAAAACACACCTATCTATGACAACCCCATCTTTGAACAAGACCCTACCATTGACCAAGAAGTCCAAATCCATGACAACCCCATCTTTGACCAAGACCCTATTGTTGACCAAGAAGTCCAAAATGATCCACTCCTTGACCTTTATGCCATTCATGATCAAACACTTTCCAATCCTATACAGGCCTCGACTATTGACAGTTTCCAAAATGAGACACTTGCCTCCATTACACACATAGACGATATTCCTCCAGAAAAAGAGTCTTCCACTATGGACATATTTGCAAATGATGAAGCTATAGCTAACTTCATGGGACTATATGATAATGACCATCAAGATGGTTTTAACATTGCTTTGGAAGCACCAATAGCATCATCTGAACCTGACATGTCACATGATCAGACCAAAGATATCAGTCAGGAATATGTCCAATATGACAATGAAGCTAAGACACTTTATCAACTAGGGTCATCTATCTTTGTCAGAGCAGGCTTTCTTGCAGATGAAAATATTACAAGTGACAGTGTCCATAGACATCCTGATGGGTTAGCATCTTGCTTTCAAAACAATAAATACCCCATTGCAAATAGAATCTGTCAAAGCATGCAATATCAAGGCAAAGGACTAGGCATACACGAGCAAGGCATTCTTGAACCAATACAGCTTTAGGGAAATTATAGACATCAAGGTCTTGGTTATTCTTCAGACAACAAATCAAACGATGTCAGTGGTACCTCCTCGGTACTGGGGGCAACTTTGTCAGATACAAATGTCAAAATGGAGTCCATGAGAAATCCTTGTCATAAGATTGCTGCCAACACCCCCTCCACCCACACCATGAATCGTCATTCCATCATAAATAAACCTTCCCTTTGGAACCAACAAAAACAAAAGTCTTACAAATCAAAAGATCAAAATCAAATGTCAAAGGCCATTGAATCAAACAAAAGAACAAGTGGACAAATGAAATTAAAATGGATCCCAAAGAAAGAGGGATCAAACAAAGACACCAAGTCAAATACAAAAGTCAATTACAATGTGGAGCCACAAGACAAGAGGACTCCCAAATATAACACATGTCCACCTCCTTCAAAATGGTCATCAATCAAGACATATAAAAGTTTTGGTTCCAAACACCATCCCTCCAAAATCCGTCATCCACCATCCCAAGTTTGGAAAATAAAAAGTCATTCATCCAAACGTCCAAACAACCTTTCCATGTCCACCATCATCTATCATAATCCTACATCTCGTCTAAAGTCCAAAAATCCCATGTCACAAATCCGTCATGTCATGGCAGCAACTCTTTACCGCAAGGACTCTCATGGCACTCTATTGCGATGTGCGTATTTTGATAAGGCCAACTCTAGTATCAGAAAGGATCACAATGACATCGATCAGTTGTATACAAGTGCTAGGATCCTGACAAGACAACTCCTTCAGCAAGGTCATTTTTGGCATATCATGGCACCAGTCTCTACATCGGCACCGTCAGTGGATTCAAAACAGTCAGTGGTTATCTAAAGCATCCAGGCTATCCACAAAATTAGAAATACAAAAAAAATTCAAAAATTCAAAAAAATAGTAAAGAGAAATTTTTTATCCAATGGTGAAAACCTGGCAAACAGGTGCCCTGGATAAGTACCATGATGAAAACCTAGCAAACAGGCATCATGTAAATAAATCGTCTATGTGGACTCTTACACTTGGGGGCAAGCCATCTCATTTCCCATGCCTTCCTCATGACATTGAAATCCATCTAAGCCCTATCATTTCTGTCCATTTTCCCACCTACCTTGGTCTTGACATAAAACTGGCACATATAAATCATGCTTTGGGAAAACTCTTGACATGTCTATCCTTTGGTCATACACGATTCACAAAACATCATGTCATTGACCGTCATAGTCTTATTGTCCGCATACGATATAGTCCTTGAAAATCATATGACAATTCCCTTAGTCTCATGTCTCTCGTCTTTTACCAAGGCCACCCCCTATCCTTTTATGCTTGTCACCTATCTTGGCTTTCCCTTGTCAAACAGTCTAAGGATAATCATCATCCCATCTAGTCCTAACCAAGTCATTCCAAATGCAACGAGTCTAATCCATACAAGCACATTATCCAAAATTTTACTTGACTGCGTTCCTGGCCCACTGTAGACCTCCATACTTTCATCACATTATCGTCATCGTCCTCACGTTGTTTCAGGGATGCATCCTTCCCACGCCAAACAATGTTGTCGCACCTATCAATTGGTATTCAGCTTGACTAGGGGCACAATCATGTTTGTCCTTGGATTCTCATGTGTAGGCATCAGTCATTTGCATTTGTCACGATCCTCTTAAACGTCAAAATCCAAAAAAATCATAAAATGAAAAAAAAGACAAAAATATCAAAAAAGTCCTGAAAAAAGACAAAAACATCATAAAATGTCCTGAAGAAAGACCAAAAAAATCACAAAATGTCCTGAAGAAATAGCTAAAAATCATAAAACGTCCTGAAGAAAAACACAAAAACATCCAAATCAATGTTAAAATCCTAATAATGGAGTCAATGTTAGTCATGTCAGTTAGTCCATGTCATTGTCGAACTACGAGGTCTCTGAGTGCATGACGTAGGCAAGGCCATCTGTCGATGAGCCCCCGAGGCCGCACTAGGTCAGTCTATTAGGGTTCATGGCATCACACTGGCACACATGTCAAAAAGTCTTCAAGACAACATGAATCTTTCCCAAATGAACAAAACTCATCATGACAATCATTATCACAGCAAGACAATCTCATTGGCACATATCATCATGACAATATCGACATATGGCCAACACAAGTCAAACTTAGTCAAAACAAGTCAAACTTAGTCAAAACAAGTCAAATTATCGCAACCAGTCAAACTATCAACTCTTGGTTACCTTTCAGATGGGTCCTTCTGAAGAATAACCTCTGTCATTGGTGCCTTAGGATGTGTCCTTCCTAGGCATTGTCCCTATCATTTGACATTTTCGAGGAATCCTTTCTGACACTTAAGGATCATTCCTCTCGACAACAACGTTCTTTCAGATGTGTCCTTCTGAAGAACAAAACTCTGACATTGGTGCCTTAGGATGTGTCCTTCCTAGGCATCGTCCCTATCATTTGACATTTTCGAGGGATCCTTTCTGACACTTAAGGATCATTCCTCTCGACAACAACGTTCTTTCAGATGTGTCCTTCTGAAGAACAAAACTCTGACATTGGTGTTTTAGGATGTGTCCTTCCTAGACATCGACATTATTCAGGATGTGTCCTTCCTGAATATGGCAACCTTCGGCATTTGTCATCTTGGCATCATTTAAATTTACATTGACACATCAATGCACTCGGCATCCAGACGCACTTGGAAAACACTTGACAAATTTTCTTTTTGATCTTTTATCATGTTATTAGTTTTTTAGCGAGATCCCACTAAGCAGGATTTAGAGAACCAACAACGTATCATGTCAATTGACACGCATGACTACTAGTTTCTCAGTGAGGTCCTAATTTTGGGATTTAGAAAAACAACGACATATCATGGTAAGGACTCTTTCTTTTTGTATTTTGACAATCATGCTACTAGTTTCTCAAGGATGTCCTGGAAATAGGATTTAGAGAAGCAGCGACGTTCCATGATTTGTCCTTGTCTTTTTTCTGCATGTGGTTGATTATGGCAAAAAGACTGGGGCAAGCTCGCTCCTAGTATGAGTCATGATCATCCTTATCTGTGACTGTCTATTTTTCAAGTGGATGACCTTGCACACCTTGGTCTACGTCATACCATTGTGTTTGTTGTCCATTTGTGTCATTTTTACCGCCCAATGATGATTAAGAGCAATAAAGATTAGTCCTATGGCAATGTTTTGAAGGATTTGGTCTAGGAACTAACATGCATCTTCTTTAGTCTTGTCATCTTCTCTCACTCGTCTCATATAGGCATTGCATCCATATCATCATCCATATCTTTTGCACTAACATTTCTGTCTCTTCATATTCTAGTCTTCTCATCAATTTCGAGAGCACACTCATGTTCTTGGAACTGCGTCCTCTCGAGGGGGCATACGTAACCCTCCTCGTCATTCTTCCTCATCTTATTTTGCACTGGGGCATTTTTGACTTATTTTCTTTGTCACAATGCGACAAGCGACATTATGACAAAGAGGGAAAAATGTAGACACCTAAAAATGACCTAGGCCTGCAAGCTTCATTTTTACCACTTTCGTCCTAGCATAATTAAGTCATTTAATTATGTCCTTGGTCCACATTCGACTATTGATTAAATAATTCATAATTATTTAATTAATTCATGTCATTTATTCCTCATGATTATTAAATAAATAAATTTTATTTATTTATTAAATACGTCATTAATTGGCTAAGTCTTTCTTTAATTAAATAAATTTCTTAATTTATTTAATTCCCTTTGTCATTTATTTCTTCTTGATTATTAAATAAATAAATTTTATTTATTTAATTACGTCACTAATTAAGTCCTCTTTTCTAAAATTAAATAAATTCTTATTTTATTTAATTTTTGTCCACTTTCTACTATAATTAAATAATTATTTTAATTATTTAATTATTCATTGGCCTCTTCTCTCATAAATTAAATAAATTTTATTTATTTAATTTGGTCCACTCTCTTGAATTTTGAATTAAATCATTATTTAATGCAAAATGATTCCTTTTCTCACATTCTTCTATAATTAAATAATTATTTTAATTATTTAATTATTCATTGGTCACCTGGAGTAAATAATTTTTATTATTTAATTTCTCCAGCAACCTCTTTGTCTGTGCCAATCTTATCCTCCACATCAAATCTTATCTCTTGACATCTCATTTAATTTCAGCCCTTGATTGAATTATCTTATAATTCAATCTTAGCCATTCATTTCTTGTCATTGCCCTAATTTTGACCTAACCCTATTCCATACTACAACATTCAATCTTGACCATTGATTCTAGGGTATTTGTCATCTTCTCATCCTGGCCACACATTCAAAATTGCAGTTTCTATAAAATGGCAATTTTGTTCTTATTTTCAGATGATATCTCATGCTCATTCTATCAACTTAGGTTATTATTATTGTCATTTGCAGTCATTGTCATTTTAGTCTATTGTGAGGTCACTTCTTTTATATAAATCCTTCAACCTTTGCATAGGGCTTTGACATTAGTCTAGGTGCTCATTTGAACTCTGAGGGCATCTCTATTTACTGCAAGCTAGGAGGTGTAACAAAGGTGAAGCATGGAAGATGAAGATTTATGGTAACATTGTTCCTTTTATTTTCATGTTGATTTCCTTTGTACTTTGTTACTTCAATGGATTTTAATGTTATTGTGCTAACCCCTTTAACAAATCTCTGATTTTCCCTTGATTACAAATATTTCTTCTATCCTTCATCCTCTAGTCTTATCATCCATTTTGAGAGCACACTCGAGTTCTTTGAACTCACCTATCCTCTCGAGGGGGCATACACAACCCTCCTCGTCATTCTTCTTTCACTGGGGCATATTTCAGAATTAAATTTCTTTGACACAATGTGATCAACTACATTATGTCAAAGAGGGGAAAAATGTAGACAATGAAAAATGTCCTAAGCCTGTGAGTGTCATTTTTCTTCATGCCCGTCCTTCAATAATTGAATAATTTTAGTTATTCAATTATGTTTGATCATATTCCTCTATTACTTAAATAATTTTTAATAATTATTTAATTAATTCACTTTCTAATCTTTATTCTATCCTGATCAATTAAACAAACTAATTGCGTCACTAATTTCTCCCTCTTCTTCGATAGTTAAATAATTACCATTAATTATTTATCTATTCATGGTCCTTTAATTTTTCTATAGTTAAATAATTATTAAAATTATTTAGCTATCCCATGCCACCTCCCCTATTAAATAATTAATCTAAACTAATTATTTAAGGTCTAATTTTCATCTCCCCATTTAATTAAATTGATACATTTAATTAAATGCTCCTCTTTTTATTTTCTCCAAATAAATAATTTGAATAAATTATTTATTTTCCACTTGTCCATTTCCTCCACTCTCTCCATTTTTGAATAAATAATTTAAAATAAATTATTTATTCACCACCTGGTCAAAGATGTTATGTCATAATCCCCTGTCATAACATTCATTTCTATCATAGCCTACATGTCTTGCATGTCTGTCATAGCTTTCAGGCGTCATAGTCATCAACGTCATAGCTTTTCTATGCATGGCATATTTTTGATGCATCAATTCTGGACCATTCATCTTGGCATCTTTTATGAGACTTAATCTCAACCATCCATTTCATAACATCCCTCTCATGCATTCCCATCCATTGATCTTGGAATCTTTCTAGAAGATTAATCTCAACCATCCATTTAAAAGGTTGTCTATAAAAACAACCGTCTTTCTCCATTTTCACCTTAATAGCTATTCTTCTCCAACTTTCTACTTACAATTTGCAGGTATTTGCACAATTTATACTACAAATTTGAGGGCATATTTTCAAAAGGAGAAATAGGAGAGCAAGTGAAGTGATTCAAGTTCAAGCATGGGGAGTATTTTGATTTGATGTTTTATTTTCCTTATGCTTTTATTGTTTTCTCTTGTTTGGATGAGGTTAATAGTTTAAAAGTGTTGGCTGTCACTTTGTCTATGCTATTTGATTTCTAACCCTATCTTACAGGATTTTATATTTAATTCATGATTTTTTATAATGAGAATGGCTTAGGAAATAAGACTAACATTTGTATCAAAGACAACTATCAACCCACAACAATGAGCTTCTTAACCCATAGCAAAAGGACTATAGATTATTGCAAAGAAGTCAACTGACTGGGGTGCAGAACTTTAAAATGAAGAAGAATGTGATCATTTATTGATCAATTCATGGATCACCTAATATTACTCTTACCTCCCAATAAGACAACTAGGAGGAGTCTAATTTCAATAGGACTAAATTATGTTTTTTTTATAAATAACTAAGTTTGTTAGATATAGAATCTGTGTTTAATTTATCTACTCATGTTTCAATTAGTTATTATTTTATGTTTCAAAACTAATTCCTCTTTTTATTCTTGAGAAAGAGTTTATTTTTTTAATAGTTTATTTTCAGTTCATGAATAATGGGACCCCCTCATAGACCCTATATAGTAGGATCCCCTGTTAAGGAGGAGATATAGTAGCACTAGTAGTAGTAGCAGTATTATGAATATAGAATGTGTGTTATTGAACAAAGCTCTTAAGTAGATTTCCTATAGGATTTTGTGTAATAGTTATGTGTTTAGAATGCAATAAAAGAGAGTTGATTTGATATTATAATTTTTTGAGTAAGTGAGTGTTTGACAAAATCTTGTGGAAGCAACAACTCAAGAAAGGGCCACTTTAGGTACTACTAAACCACTTTAATTTCAATTGTTAAATTAAATGATACATTGTGAATTTCATTAATATTTTTCAGTTTGTAGAGAAGGGGGATTTGTCACCTCCAAGGCTCAAAGTCATGGGAGAGCCTCAAGGAATGAATTTCCCTAAACTACCTCAGATTGATCAATAGGTAAAGAAAGAAGAGATAAACTGAAAAGGAAGGGAAAACAAGACTTTGTTTCCCTTCTGCTAATGAAAATTA
Source organism: Sequoia sempervirens (assembly GCA_007258455.2). NCBI lineage: Eukaryota > Viridiplantae > Streptophyta > Pinopsida > Cupressales > Cupressaceae > Sequoia > Sequoia sempervirens. The sequence continues at coordinate 92,252,565 of VDFB02047230.1, forward strand.
GTGTTTTTGAAAACTTGGTGAGCAAACTACAAGGTTCTTGGACTACAAATCAAATAGCTCTCTATCCAAGGATGGAAACGTAGAAACCAAAATTCATTGTGCTATGTTGGAGTCTTAGGGATGTGTTGGCATGTTGTATAGACAAAGGGTTGGATGAAAATCAGAAATGAATACTTGGTATACTTACGAACTGAATATTGGAGTTTTACAGTTTAACAATTTTATAGGAAAATGCAAAAAATAAGTAGTACAACAAAAATAATACTATAAAGCTATTCTAATGATGAAATAACAAAGAAAGACAGAGATTCAACTCATGTATGGTTTAGTTCTCTAGCTAGCTCCAAGAAAACAAACTTGCACCTACACACACAAAAAAGGAAAAGTGTTGGCCTTTGTAAATTGAGGTTTGCCTCAATCAGATCCTTTTTTCAGTGTTCCCACCTCCATAGACAGCCTATATACAATGATATGGAGAAAAATGATAAAGAAGAGAATATAAATGACACAAGAAGAAGAGATCAATGACAACCTAAATGTTATTCTACAAGACGATAATGCAAGTAAATGAAAAGACATAATGTCACCTCCCCTGCTATAAGCACTCAAGGCTGATACAGGAAGGAGAAAGATGACACCACCATGCCAAGGAGGTAGAGCTTCATAAACCTAAAACAAAAATGGTGTTGAAGCAAAGAGATGTTGTAGAAGCCAAGTGAGAAGCTAGTAGATGCAAGAAAGAGAGAGTGGAGAAAGAATGATCAAGAAGAGTTGCAAGAATGATAGAATTAGCTTCAGAGTGAAATAACCAACATGAGAGAGAGATAGAATGAAGTTTGAATGGATAAAATGGAGGCAAAGAGTCATTTTTCATCAGAAAAGATTCGATAGGAGACGTAACCTCCATAGGAAATCAGGAAGTGTAATGTTTTTGTAGATTCCAGAAGTAGGAATCTATGAGGAAGGTAGCATGACACATGAACATTCACGTGATGCACATGTATCCCTGATAAAAATTACTCCACCAGCACAAAATGACAGGGACACGTGGGAAAATCAGGATGAAGGTGGCAATTTTTTGCATCATCAGACTTCTAAGTATAAGGAAAGGGTAAATTAATAGGAAATTTTCCTATGTGTAAATTTATTCCATTACATTTTTCCCCTACTTTAGCAAGCATACATGTTAGTGCATATGTGAGCTAAAGTAGAAAGATATTGAAGAGAATCTATCGATATCATCGAGGATGTAGATCTTCAATTCAACATACCTTGACATGAAAAAGGGAGCTCCACCAAGATGTGAAGATGACATGGGTCCCCAATCCTATAAAGCTAGATGTGATCTCACCACAAACATGTTAGGTTGTAGACAAAACATGTTAGGAAAAAAGGTTGATTGTAATACACACATTCATAAGACACAAGAAGACACAACCTAATTAGATAGACACAAGACACACACTGATCAGATAGATAAGCCCATAGTTGTTGCAAACTACATTGCAGGACACCCACAAAAAACATGGATCTAGTCAGGTTTCCCCCAAGCTAGATGCCAAGATATAAGATGTCTGAAACCAAGACACGTGACATCAAATATTATATAAAATACACACATTGCAAGATACCAAAGAATTATTTTGAGAAGAAATATTTCAAAGGGGGTTCCTTCGGTAGGGAATCCTTGAAGACACCAAAGGGCCCATTCAAAGGAACACTCCAATTGAAAGACACCACATTTTTCACAAGTTATTCACAAGTTATTATGTCATCAAGGAATCCTTTTGAAATATATTTCTTCAAGGAATCCATTGGAAATAATGCTCCTTTTTCAAAGGAAAGTTTTCATACTCTTTCATTTTAGAAAAGGTGCTCCTTTTTCAAAGGAAAATTTTCACACTTTCACATACAAGATCATTTTCAAAAGAAAATTTCATCCAAGAGTCATGAGAGAATACAACATTTTGGAAAATGAGGGATTTCAATAAGGGATTCTCTCATCAAGGAATTCATTTTAAAGAAGATTTTACATCAAGGAATCCTTTTGGAAGAATTCTCCTTATTGAAAATTAGAACAACATGGTAGCCCCCCCTTAGGATGGTGTGTGTTGCACAGAAGAGCACATGACATTCTAAGGAGAGAAAGGAGAGGAAAATATGTTGTTGCACACAACACATGATGAGATGTATTCATGGTATGTTGTCACACATGCAAGGGAAAATACGTAAGAACCACAACATCAAGAAGTAGATAGAGATGAAGAAATCAAGAGACAGGGGGATATGAGAATTTTGGGTTAGATATATTTATAGATAGAAATAGATAGATATAATATGGTATATGTACCAATGGTCATCAATCCAAAAATTTCTCAGAACATGAAGAAAAAATGAAAATAAAATTTGGGTCAACATGGAAGAAGTCCTAAATGCCCTCAATGCTTTGTATCGTCACCAATATCAAAAATAAATTTTATGACATATAGATAAATGATGATGCAAATAGAAGAAGTGCACGGAATTTTTTTTGCACTTGTATCCAAGTACCTATAAGGATAGCAAGGTTCCTCTAGGAAGGATCACAAACATAAAAATACAAGCATAGGGGAACACAAACACATAAAAATATAATCTATAGATAAAGAATAGGCACCACTCTAGTCCTTATTGACCAATAGGTCACCCTGGTCCCAATCTAGATCATTGTAAGGAGAGGGTGGATGGGCCTGCAAGGGTGGGATAGCAAGGTTAGTACCCTCTGAATCACCTAAAAAAAGGTCCAAGGAAGAAGGCCCCTCAATGTCCATTGAGATCTTGTGAAGGAAAATTCATCAATATTACAAATATCAAGGATAGAGCTAGGATATCATCCATTGAATTAAACATGCACTTTCTAGGAGTTCCTTATTGTAACTGGGTAGGAGAAGGGTGAGGCACTAGAGAGCCACTTTCAACCTCATCAAAATGAGTAGTGACAAACTCTAGGGATGCAAGGGCCACCTTTGTTATGAGGAAAATGCAAGCCAAGATAGAACTATCTTTCAAAGAAGGTGAACCCTTCTTTTGGCCTTCACTTGTAGTGAGGTCATCCTCTAGCTTGTGCTTTAGTGGAGGTTGTTGAAACCCCACAAAAGAAGAAAAAGTAGAGAAGAAACTAGAGGAAATTATAGAAGATACCACCTTTGTATGAGGCATATCAATGGGTTGTGAGAAAGGAATGATGTCTAGGAGGGACATCAGAAGAGGAGGCTCCATGAAGGGAGCAATGAAAAATTGCACCCTTTTGGGGCAAGCATCATCAAGACCCATTGTGGGAGCCGAAAGTAAGACAAAAGTGATGAGAATTGAGGAAAAAACAATAGGCTAAAGCAAAATAGCAGAAGAGGATGTAGAGACAGATGCCACTAGCTCCACCTTCATATTTGTAAGGAGGCATGATCCATGGCCAAATCATTTTTCATGTGCTTGCACTCATGCACAAGCTGGTTATGTTGGCTATGGGCACTAGAAGACATGGCCTAAGAAGAGACCAGAGGCTATTGCTCATTTGTAGGAGTATCCTCTGTAACCATTTCTAGTGGAAGGATGGTCTCTTGGGTAGGATCAGGGGGAGGAAGCATAGGAGAAGAACCAATCACAAGAGGAGAAATAGGCAGAGGTGCCCCGACAATAGGACTCTTCTTGTTCACTACCCTAGGGATAGGTGGAACAATAGTAGGAGGTCATGAAGGCCAAGAAGGTGGAACAAGGAATCATGGTAGCACAAGAAGCTCAAAAAACTTAACACTTCACTTTCTGCCATGCAAGCACCATCACACTTCCCATGTGAGGCACAAGAGCGAGAGTCAAAGATGCCACAACAAGATGAGAAGAAGAAGCAAATGGAACTATAGACATAGAAGGAGAAGGCTCTAGAGCGCAAGCAAGCTTCCCCTTTCCCTTGGGTAGGGTAGAAGAGGCAGCTTGTTGTTGCATTATCAAGGAGGCTTTTATGAAAATAGCATAAGGAGGAATTAGATAGCTAACCTTTGATGTTGATCCCTTGGTATTACATTTAACATAAGCCATATATAATAAGTATCCCC
>VDFB02047230.1:92256752-92296914 GCA_007258455.2 Sequoia sempervirens
TATATTCCTCTTAGTGGCTTGATGCGACACACTACATCCCCTAAGTTTCAAATCTTCTATTCTTTGATTGGTCCTCTCTTAGAGACATTAGGAATGATATCCCCTAAGCTAAAGATCTCGCATGAACTAAGCAAGACTCCTTTGAACATTTCCTATTTTTGCATTTTGCATTTGTAGTTATATGGCCACCTTGAATCATACATCTTGCATGCCTATGGAGCCATCCTATTTATTCATGAGCTCCAAGCATACGAATTTTTACTTGCCTCATGAAGCTCGAAGATCACTCTTGTGTGGCACCTTATTAAAGTTATCAAGTGGTATAACTTTCGTTGGTTGAGTGGGAAGCCTGATCCAAGGCATGAATTTCCCCATAGACACTTGCGTGTGTGTGTGAGTGCATAAAACCATGAGTATATGTTTGTCACCTTTTAGGACTTCTCACCTGGCGTACAACCTGAAGTTCTATCAGCTTAGAGTGAGTGTGCATTTTTGGACAAACAACCTAGATCTAATCCACATCGTGTTGGAAAAATGGTCGAAGCTTGATCCACCTTTTTATTGTTATTTTTGTTCTTCTTTCTTCTAGTTATTGACATTGCATGATCATGTATCTTGTTTGGTTGCACATCATACACCTTATGCATGTCATTTTTTGCTTATGTTGGTTTGACGTAGGATCGTAGATCCTAGGGGCTCGGCCACCTCCTTTCATCTTTGTCATCCTTTTTCATCCACATTGGTATGATTGGACCCCTCTTGAATGTCTACTTTAGTATGAGTTTGAAGCAAGTTCATCCTCTCACTAAAGTGGGGGCTAAATGTAGTGTAGAAAACCATGTCCATTGCTCGTTATGGGAATAATTAATGATAAATTGGACCTAATGTCACCTTGATCTAGTGTTGTGAGGTTTTTTACGCATCCACATTAGGTCTTGGGCCCTTTTTAAGCTAAAGTAACCTAACTTTGTCCTAATTTAATGTTGTAAAATGTATTTATTTACATCTTCACATTAAATTTGGGAGGCTTGTAAATCAAGTGGATCTAATCTAGTTTTGTAATGTGTTTTACAAATTCACATGGGATTTAGGGCCCTTCTTAGCTAATAAACTCAAATTTTCCTTAATTTAGTGTTGTAAAGTGTATTTATTTACACTTTCACATTGGATTTTGGGCCCTCTTACATTCACGACCTTTATATTATCATTGATAGGCCCCTATGACCCCATATTGTGCATCTCAAGGAAAATTTTGATAAAAAAACCCAACAAAATCAACATAAAAACTTAAATTCTTCACTCCCTGACACTTTAGCATGAAAAATAGCCCCCATGGGACCCATTCGCCATCTTGGGTGAATGATTCCCATCCAGGTGTGACTCATTTACCCAAGATGGCAAATGAGTCCCATTTAGCCTATTTTTAAGGCTTTGAATGGGAAAAGTGGATTTTTAATTCAAATTCCTCAAATGTCGACCTTTGGGATCAAATACATGGGTTGTTAGGTGGATTTACTATATAAGAAAGCTTTCAAATCCTCATTTCATCCAAGAAACATCATACATTCATATTGTCAAGTCAAGCACTCAAGGGTTAGGAATTTTCAAGCATTCAAGATCATTTCTAAGGAATTCAAGGGAAAAATTCTTCATCAATTGTTGCGAAAATTCAAGATCCATCATCATGTCAAGCATATCAAGCATCAATCATGTTAGTGAGCTAGTGTTGTGATGTGTCATTGAAGATACAAGATCAAGAATTTCTCCATTCCTATTGTCAAATATCAAGATCTACGTCCTTCATGGCCATTTCATGTTAAGTTGTAGATTTGTAAGACATCATTCAAGGTAACATTGTTCATGTTTCATATCCCATATTTCATGTTTCGTGTCCTTGTTTCATTTTTTCATCATTTGGATTAATTACCTAAAAGGGGTTTGACCAAGGTAAACCCCTATTCCCTAACAATCAACATTTTTTCTCTCTTTCTTTGTGTGATTGTAGGTTTAGGTGCTTTGAAGACTTGAAGATCATTGAAGATTAGGTTACCAACTTGTTGGATTTGTCTCCCCATTTGAAAGGTAAAAGTATTCACTAAAAGGTCATTTACAACCCTGAAATCAGAGCTTCAGATTTGAGAACCTGGAGGAACAAATTGAGAAGGCTAAGAGGTGCAAATCTAGACTTTGAATTTATAGAAAAATCAAACTAGACTCATTCTCCAAGAGTGGTGAATGAGTCCCACTATAGGTTTTTTCTAGAGATATTTGCAAATTTGGATACCCATTTGTCCGAAACCATGCAAAATTCAGAACTAGGACTGATTCACCCAGAATGGTGAATCAGTCCCACTAGGTCAAAAAGTCAACAATTCTAGAATTTTAGAGCTATATCCAGTCTTCAACACATTTCCAGGTGCACACATTCTATTCTATAACTTTTTGTTTTGTTCTTCTTGCATTTTCAAGTCATTTAGTTCAACTTTGCATTCATTTTGCATGTCACACTGTGTTTTGCAACTTATTGACTTTCAAATTCTAAACTTGGTGGTGAACCCCTCTTGTAATCTGAAATCATATCCTAGGACAACCTTATTGTAAGATCTCTTTTTCCTTTTCATGCTTAAGGTTGAGATCTCTAGGGTTTTTTCTTGAATGTGAAGTTTAGAAGATTGTTGGCCTAGGTCCTAAAACCTTAGTGGAGACAAAATTCTTTACAGAAACAACAATTTGTAGGTAGATCTAGAAATGGAAAAGTTGTATGTACCTTCCCAAAAAAGTGGGTTTTAGGACCTGTAGCAGGACTCATTCACCCAAGGGTGTATGGATCTTTGCATAGGGATTTTCCTCAACTTCGAGGTCCTCTGGTGCAAGACTTGAGCTTCTGTTTGCCCCAAGTTTCACTGTCAAAAAGCCAAAAATAGAGTATGGATCTGAGTTTCCATGTTTGACAACAATGTTGACAATAAATTCAACTTTGTAAATTTTCTCCTTTGATCTATTTTCGGTCCTCCTTCACCTATAAATCTACACATATAAAGAGAGAAGAAAAAATGTTTAGTTTTGAGTGAATAGGGGTTTGCCTTAGTCAAACCCCATGTTTGGTAATTAAACCTTAATATTGAAATAATGATAAATGGAAGGAATTGATGAATGAACAAAGATTTTTCACAACTCACCAAACCCTTAATGGATGCCCTTAGAGGACTAAATTTTAACACATCTCTCTAAGGTCTGGAACTTGCATGAATTAGCTTGATTGATTGCTTGATTTTATGCTTGAATGCTTGAAAGCTACATCAAAATGTTAGCTCCAAAACATGACATGAATATGCATAAAATTTGACATGATGATATGATCTTGATTGCTATTGTATATGACTGATAAATCTACTCTTCAATGCTCTTGACAATAATATTTTCTCTTGTGAAAGTTGCCTCTAGCTTGTTGATGTTGCTTAGAGTTGAATTGATAAAAAGACCTTGTATTTATAGGTGTTTATCTAATTTGTCAAAAAATTAGATTCCACATGATGACATTTAAAACTTGAATTTGAATTGTTAAAATGCCACCAGAAACATATTTAAAATTGGGTCTTGGGACTTAAAGGGGACCCATTCACCATTGGGTGAATGGGTCCTAGGACCTAAATCTAGGACACTTAATTTCCAAGGTGTTTTAATTAATGTTGGAAATTATTTAATTTAGGTTTCCCTTTTGGAAAATAGGAATAATAAGGATGGGGAATGCATAATTTGGTCAATTAGAGGCTTAATTAAGTCCAATTAAGTAAGGGGTTTCAAAAATAGTGTGAAATTGTAAAGGTATATAATTTTCTACACTACAATACCTTCACTAGATTTAAGAAGGAATCAAATTTTTATAGTAGTGGTGTTTTTCCTCTCTACAATATTTACACAAAAAGTTCTTTGTGCTTCCCAAAACTAAAGAAAATTAATGAACTCATTTGTCTTATGATCCCTTTTATAGTACTTAAACCATTTTAATTGTGGAGCCAACTCTAATGCCTAATTAAATTGATGCCATTGGGTATGCACACATCTTAGAGGACCCAAGGATCCCTAACTAAATAGTCCATCATTCACAAGAGGGGTGGGTTAAATTACTGGCCATGGATTCGTAAAAAAATAGATAGTGTTGGGAAATTATATGCATTCACAGATTCTGAACATTTTGCATCAATGGAGTATAGGAAAATAAACATATGCAAATACAATAAAAGCTTGAAATCAGAATAAACTGTTAGTTCACAAAATAGAGTAAATGAATATAAACTACTAACTTTTGTTGTAGTTACCTAATTCTTAAAACTATAACTATTAACCATTAAATTATAGTGTCCTAACTTAATTAATCCTCTAGAGTATGAAACAAAATATTAAGCTACAAACTCTAATTCATGAATCATAAAAAAATTGTTCATAATCATATAACTAAAAAATATTAATGAAATTCACAATGCATCGTTTAATCTAACAATTGAAATTAAAGTGGTTCAACAATACCTCAAGTGGCCTTTGCTTGAGTTGCTACTTCCATAGGATTTTTTTAAACACTCACTCATAAAATCATAATATCAAATCAACTCTCTTTTGTTGTATTCTAAACACAAAACTATTACACAAAATCTAACTGGAAATCTATTGAAAACCTTTGTTCAATAACACACATTCTATATTCATAATATTTTCTCCACTACTAGTTCTACTAGATCTCCTCCTTGACAATGGGATCCTACTATACAGGGTCTGTGAGGGAGTCCCATTACTCATGAACTGAAAACAAACTATAAAAAAAATGCCAACTCTTCCTCAAGAATAGGAAGAGGACTCGAGTTTTGAAATAAAAATTAATAACTACTTGAAATAGTAGAGAAATCAAACAAAAATTCTATATCTAACAAATTTAACTATTTATAACAAAAACATGATCAATAGAATAGTTTTGTCATAATTCAATCCTGTTGAAATTAGACTCCATCTTCTCTTGGCTTTCTTACTAGAAGGTAAGAGTAATATTAGGTGATCCACAAATTGATCAATAAATAATCACCTTCATCATCATTTGAAAGTGTCGTGCCTTCATTGGTTCACTTCTTCTTTGTAACAATCTAAAATCCTTATGCAATGGGTTAAGAAGCCCATTGCTACAGGTTGACAATTTTCTTTGCTGCAAATATTAGTCTTATTTCCTAAGACATTCTCATTATCAATAATCATTAATTAAACATAAAATACTACTATACTTCATATGAATTCATGCATTCATACATATGTATATTAACACTACATGTTTCCATTTCCAAATGCTTAAAACTACTTAAAAATATATGAAAGGAGTAAAAGGTCTTTGTAATGTCTTAAAGCTTTGAAAAAATAAATGATAAAAAGTATTCAACAGTAATGGGAAACTATCCAATTATAAATCCCATCATTCTCCCCAACTAAAGCTCTTGCTTGTCCTCAAGCAATATTAAATTTTGAAGGTTATAATGCAATGTAGTATCTTTGTAGTCCACAACACTAGTCACTCCTTTACCTTGCTTCAAATAGAACCCTTGTTGATATGAGATCTTTTCCAATATTTTTTTCTTTGTTGCAACATTTTCCTCTCTATCTAGTGGGGTATGGGGAACAAGAGGAGAGGAGGATGAAAATTCAAAGGATTCCAAACAATTCTATTTATAAAGGAAATTGCAATGTATTTGTGTGATCTTCCAATTGTTGCCACATAATTATAAACAAAATGAGGCTCCTTCTTTTTTAGCTCTAGGGTGAGTTCTTTCCATATACTTTGGGAAAATTCAAGTGCCTCTTTGATTTTTCCTACTACTAGTCCCTTGAATATTTTGTAGTCCCTTTCTTTGCATTCCATAATTTTTACAACTCCCCTCTGCTTTATGAGTTCTATACATTGGTCTACCACTGCTATTTGGATCTGTTGCTTCTTCTCTCAATTGTAGGAGTGAATTCTCTCTCTCTCTTGATATTATTTCATTATTCAACCCCTCTGATGTTCATTCCTAACATAGGAGTTTAAATCCCTAATCTAAACATCTCCCAAAAATATGAGTGGGTTCCATGTAGTGTCGTATGAAAGAATAAAGTTGTGCAAATAAAATTCACACAATTGATCTTGCATCTCTAATGTGGACAGTTGGAAAAATTATAAAAATAATGACCTTGAATTCATGGCAACGAGATCATTAATTATTTGACTAAATTAAAAACACAAAAAAATTTCTTGCAAGAGAAAAGTGTATACCCTAGTAGAAGGTCTGCACCTCATCAATTGAACTGTCTTATTTTCCAATTCAACAATTTTTACTTAAAATTTCTTTATCTCTAATTCTTTTTTTCAATTGCTCTAGCATGTGTGGATACTAATTCTATTTTCTCTTTTTCCCAATCCTTTTTTTTCTAGGAAAACTCCTTTATTTTATTCCACAGCTCAATACCAAGTGTCACAACTATGGGAATAGTGGGTGTTCTTATATATCTAGTTGAGATCTAAGGGTTTTAAACTTTTTCACTCCTTCCAATTATGGAAACCTATGCCAACACTTCTAACCTTGATCCCTACTCAAATTTATGAAGTTTTTCTTCCAATTCCTTAATCTTTACATCCCTTTCACTGTGCCTCTATTGATATGATTTTAGTTTCTCTTCTAAATGTTTTATTTTCTCCAAATCCTCTTTTAGTTCCTTTCTTAAATTTCTCCCTTCCAACAAAAATTCTTCTTCTTTATCCAATTTTTTTTCTTCCTCAACCTCCTCTTTTGACACAAACCCTTCTGAAATAGGGCTCTGTGGAGGTTTACTTTTCTTCTTTTTAGCAATAAAAATATCTTCTGAATCTGAGTTAGAAGTAGTTCTCATAAATAGGGGTTGCACAATTAGTGTTGTAGTGTCACTATTAAGAATATTTCCCCCATAATCTATATCAATATCAATCATAGCATCTTATTTTTTCTTTTTATTTTTACTTTTCACAATCCCTCTTTTCCTTAGGTGATGTGGCTACCTTCTTAATTGTGTAGGCCTTCTCTGCTTCTTCACAGATGCAAAGGTAGAGGCCACACTTTTTATTTTTCATGGCTTAGAAGGGATTTTTGTATAAGTTGGGGTTTTTGTATCCTCTTTGGTTATGAGTTTCTCAACAGAAGCTGCAAGTTGAGCTTCATTCTCTTCATGTTATTCAGGTTCCTCTATGTTGCGGGTAGGTGTGGCAGTAGGTGAACTAGAGGTTATGTCTCCATCTGTTTTAGCTATAGGAGGTTCTTAAATTTTTGGTTCTTCACCCCTTCCTTCTACATTTTGTCTTGGAATAATATTGTTAACATTGTTTCTATTTAGAAAATCCTTCAAAGATATATCAGGAAACTAAATCCTAAGACTTATTTTGACAAGTAAAGTGACTAAATAGAAATAGGAAAGAGAGGACTGATTCCTTTTCCTCTTATACTTTGATGACATCCTTTTTAACAATTTATACAAAAAAATTGGTACATTTACCAATCTCTGATGGCGAAGGTGGTTCAAGAGCTTGAAATGCACAGTATACAATAATGACTATCTTCCATCACAAGTTAGGTATCTAACAATATATGTAGTGATTGAGGCTTAGAGCCAAGGTAAGGAAAGATATTTCATACCTTGTTATGAAGAATCCAAATTCTCTCTTGGTAATGAAAATTCATTCCTAGTGGCAATTACATTTTCTTTGTTTGGGAATTCTTCTCCTATCCTTGGTCAACTTGATACCTCTACTATGGCTTCCTCTAATGCATTAATCCTCAATACCCTCACAATAGACTCATCATTTTGTAAATTATTGGAAAATCTTTGGGTAATGATCTCATTATATTATGTGAGTCTATGGAAATAATATAGCTAGCCTGCCTATTAGAAGATGGGAAAACATTTCCTATCTTCTAGCAGCAAATTATGAGCTACAAGATCTCTTCTTACAATATCACCTCCCATTTAACCAATTATACTTCTACCAGTTATGTTTCTTCTTTGTTTTTGATTGATCAACCAATTTTATTGTTTTCTCTGCTATTTTATGTATTTTCTTGATCAACCAATTCAACTATGGATAATTTTTCTTTGCTTTGAACTATCATTTTCTTGGTAATAGGAAAAAAAATTGAAAACAATGAAAGCAATAATGACCTTTTACCTACCTCTCCCCCCAACTAAGGACACTATTTGTCATCAAATAGTAGGTATGAAAAGGGCATGGGTAATAAATTTTAAGCATTGGAATGATGAAACATGAAGTTTAAATGCATGTATGAATAATAAATGAATACAAAATTAGCAAGATTAAATGTCAATTTATGATAGTTAATATGATAAATACATATTTGCATGTTGTGAGGTGAATATTGCGTGTGTGAAGTTTAGTGAATGTTTCCACACAACATAGGAAAATATTTTGAAATGATATGAGGTGATGGTGAGGTATTGTAGGTGATTGTGTTTTGAAAAGAAATTTGGCATGATCATAGCATAGGGCAAAGAAGTGGAAGTGGTGAGAAAAATGTTACTAAAGGTATGTGAGATGGAAGTGAATATTGGAATTTATTGCATGGTATAGGTGAAATGAAAATTGGATGTGATTTCTACATGTTATGGAATGGATAAGCTATATGAGATGAAAATAAATGATGGTTGCTATGGTTATGGATGAACTGATGATGGTGCAAGTGCTACAAGAATATATAGAAACATGTTACTTATAAACTATATGCCTTGGGGCATGATGTTGCAGGTCTTGTGAACTCTGCTATAGGTCTACAAAAGGAAGTTTATTGTGTGTCACCTATGCATGTGTGTGTATGTGATAAGTGTTGTAAAATTATACCTCGATAATAGCAATAGGAAAGCTAGTTGGCTCATCTATTGATACCTCATTTGATGTTGTACTTTTGTTTATTGATTGTTCATGTAATTTAGGTTCAAATTTGTGTTGAAGAGTTTGTAATAAATCATCCTTCTATAGTGGCTTTTGATAAAGCTTCAATCAATGGCCATTGAATAGAAGTGAAAACCTCACTGCATCAATAGTTTTCAGTTGAACCGCTCCATTGGGAAAAAATATTGAATTTCATATGGACCTAACCAACATGTCTATAGCTTCCCTTTATGATATTTGTATCGTGAATTATAAAGTAGATCCCAATCACCTTTGTTGAACTATTTTGTCTCAAGATAAATTGATCATGCCACTGCATCTTTTATTTTTTCACAATCTCAGTATGATTAATTGCTTCCATGTGTATCTCATCTAAATAATTAAGATTTTGTAGTATCTCCTTTTGTGCTTCTGATATATCCATCCCTAATTGTACTGTTGTTATGAGATTCTTGCACTCAAACTCAATTATAAGGATCCAACCTTATTTACATACACCAATTCATATGGTGTGAAGCATGTTGTTTTTCAAGTTGTCCTGTAAACCCAAACTACTTCAAGTAACCTTGTAACCCAATCCTTTCTATGGAGTTGTAATATTTTAGTAAGAATGTTCTCTATTTCTCTATTAGTAACCTCCACTTCTCCATTATCTTGAGGGTGGTAAGGATTAGGTTTCCTATATTTGATCTCATATTATTGTACCAATTTATTGATCAAATCTAATGTAAATTGAGGCCCTTGATATGTCACTATTTCCTTAGGAACACCATATCTTGAAAATTTATCTTCATAGAGAAAATTAGCAATATTTCCATCGTTGGAAAATTATAAAGCTTTGACCTCTACCCACTTTGTAAGGTAATCTATACATACAACAATGTATTATTTATTTTTTGATGTAGGTTCTATAGGACCAATAAAATCTAGCCCCCACTTATCAAATGGTGTTGTGTTTAATTTTGGTTGAAGTGGCATTTCACCTGTTTTAGTAGGTCGTCCCATTCTCTGACATCTGTCATACCTTCTTGTGTATTTGACTACATCCTTATGAAGTGTTGACCAATAATAGATCATGATCAAGATTTTTATTGATGTCCTTTTTGTTGTAAAATTTCCTCCACAAGGTTCATCATGGCATATGTTGAGAATGTCATAGACTTTATCTTCCTTGATGCACCTCCTCATTATATTATCAAGCCCTTTGTAGAATAGATATCTAGCTATCCATGAATAAGTATAAATTCTATCAACTAAATGTCTCTTTTTCCTTGGTGAGAGATGTGGTGGTGTTTTCCATACAAATAGATAATTAGCCATGTCTGTCTGAATACCAAGGTGTATGCAAAGAGAGGGAAAATAAGTGTTCATTAGGAAATGAATCATCTACAATATCTTCTTTTTATTTTGTTGGAAGTATTGAGAGAAAATATACTACTACATTAACCTTTCCTAGTTTTCCCACAATTGTAATATCATACTCTTGAAGTAGCAATAACCATTTGAAAAGTCTACCTCCAACCATTGGTTTATTCATCAAGTACCTAATTATTGTATGCTCTTTATGAATGAATATAGAGTAGCTTGTGATGTAGTTCCTAAATTTATTAATTTCATAGACCACTACCAATATATCCTTTTCAATAACTATTCAATTGAGCTCTACACTTTGAATATTTCTATTGATATAGTAGATAGCATATTCTAAGTTTCCTTCTTTTTGTCCTAAGAAAACTCCTATTGCAAAATAAGATGCATTAGTATGAATATGAAAAGGTATGGTCTAGTTTGGTCCTCTCAAGACTGGAGTCTTAGTAAGTAATACTTTAAGGGCTTCAAATTCATGTTGACAAGCAAGTGTCTAGTCAAATTCTACATCTTTAGATAATAGGGAAAAAAATGGTGCTACAATCTTGTTGAAGTCTTGTATAAATCTCTTATAGTATCCAACATGACGAAGAAATATTTTGACATCTTTTTGTTTATAAGGAATAGGCAATGTGGAGATTACCTCAATTTTGTTTGGGTCTACTTGTATCCCTTTGTTGGACACAAAGTGTCCCAAGACTACTGCTTGAATCATCATCATGAAACATTTCTCATGAGTTAAGAATAGGTGGTGATCTTGAAATCTTTATAATACCTTCTCAAAGTTAGGAAGTGCTTCCTTATAGGTGTTCCCATAGGTTGTGAAGTAATATATGTAAAATTCCATGGAATCATGAGAACAATATGAGAATATACTGAATACTGCCCTTTGGAACATTGTAGGGGCATTGCATAGCCCAAATGGGAAGACAAAATAAACACATGTACCTCAAGGGCACGTAAAGGTTATATTTTATTGGTCCTCTAGAGATTTTTTTTTTTGTTATATCCATTGAACCCATGTCCAAGAAGGAGAAATATTGTTTTCCTACTAATGAATCCAACACTTGATCAATGAATGGAAGGGGGAAGTGGTCTCTTCTAGTTGTATTTTACTCTCGGTAATCAACACATACTCTCCATATCCCTCCATTATTGGGTAAAATTACAAATGGAGACACCCACTTACTTTTAGAGATTGGAATAATCTGAAGCTCTGGAAGAAGTTGGAAAAGGGTGGTATTACTATTTTCATTGAGAAACTCCATGGCTGGGATCTAGAGGTTATTAGGGTTTTTTCCAAAGATTGGAAGGATGGTGAGATTAACTTGTTTGGAAGACAAGTGGTCATCAATGAATAGTTAGCGGTTGAGATTACGGGCCTCTCTATGGAGGGTATCAAGTTATACAAGGACATAAATCTTTTTGACGAGGCAGTCAACAAATTTCCAAAGTTGGAAGCTAAGAGGGAGGACTTGTGAAGGACTTCCAGAAGCTATTCTGATTCAAACATGATTTTTTTGCACTTGAGGAGGGTCTTGAACATGCTGATGGAGTATGTCACTTTGGATGGCCATTATACCAGAGCCTTTGGGTATCATTTCATCCTCCTTAACCACTTTAGGCATCAGGTCAGAGTTTCCTTTCCTTTTTATCTCGCTTCTTCTCTGAATGCAATTTTGAAAAGCCTTAGACAAAACCCTACTATGAATTCCATTCTCCACAAAGGTTTTGTTGTCCTTATTTATGATCATTTTAAAGCCATGTCGGCTCTGCCACACCAGACTCCTTCGTCTAAGGAAAGGGTTGCTGGTAAGGGGAAAGGGAAATCTAGTGATTCTCCCTAGAAGAAGGGTAAGAGAAAGGTTTTAGAGGACCCCACCTATGATGAGAATGATGAGGAATCACAATTGGATTCATTGTCTAAGTACTCTAGCCACCCTGCTACCGACAGAGAAGAGGCCTCGATTTCCTATGAATCTCAAGGCAAAGGATCACTATTTCAAGGAGGAAAAAGAATTTCTTACTGATATTCTTGCTATAGCCTACAATGGGTCGGTGGAATTTTTTAAATTAATGAGATGGGTGTTCTTTGAAATTAAGGAGATTAAGCTAAACCAAAGAGCCATGAGTAGTAAAATGGAGAAAGTTGATGGCAATAAAAATAGAGGTAGTGGTAGCGGTAGGGCCACTGATTTATGGACGAAGGAAGAGAAGAAGTATATAGTTGAGTGCCTCAAGAAAACTATTGATGAGTTACAGGATTCCAAAAGCAACCATAAAGGCAAGCAGGCTGAGAAGGAGGAGCAGCTGAGGAACATGAAAAACTCTCTCCACAAAGTGTTGGTTATGAGCCATAAGATTTTAAAATCCATTGCTAATACTATGAATACCATGGTGGAGAATTTGGAGAATGCGCATCATGTTAAGACTGCTATGTTTCTTGATTTGGACAAAGAGGAAGGGCAGCTAGATAGTGGGGGACTGAGCAACAAGACCAAAGCAAATTTGAAAAGGAAGGCAGACCAAGCTTTAGTGAATATCCAGGAGATCAAGAAGTCTGCACTTAATATGAACAGATTGGAGAAGGAGGCGGCGAAGATCCTCAGGAGTCTGGCCTAGTGGCTAATTGTTTTGTGGTTTTTTGTTGGTCTTTTGTTGTGCTGCCTTGGTATCCACTAGTTTCTTCTTAGTGGGCACCGTTTTTTTTTTAGTTTGGGCTTTGTTAATGTTCTATCTTTTTCTATCTTACTGTTAAGGGTTTCGAGATCCCTCTAAAACCTATTTGTTCCATAATCAAAATATTTTAGAGATTGGATATATGATCCTTGCATCTAGTAAATTTTGTAATTCTACCTTAATTATGTCATGCATAACTAGGTTCATTCTTCTTTGAGGTTGTCTAATTGGTTTGTAGCCATCGTTAATGTAAATTATGTGCATGCATAAGTTATGGTCTATCCCCTTCATGTCATGATAATACCATGCAAATGTGGTTGTGTGTGCTTGTGACACGTTCAACAGTAAAGACTATTGTGCAAAAATCAATTAACTATTTATATTTAACATCCTACCCGATGTAATATCAACTATTAGGGATGATGTTTTGACAAAGGCAATATCAAGGCCTACTATATTTGTAGTGAAATTATGGGGAAATAATGTATGGAAAATTTGAGAGATGGAATCATATGTATTGGTAGGGATTTTTTTTTGCAAAGGGTCTTGCAAGCATGTTAGATAGTCGTATTATTGTGGGTCCTTTCCATTAGTGTTTTACATAATGTTTGGAAGTAGTTTATCCTCATCTTATGTTTCCAACATTGGACTAAGTTCAATAGTCATTAATTTCTACAATGAGTATTGATCATCACCATCTAGGGTAGGCCATACAATTTGATCCAAATCTATATGTGACTGTGCAGGTGGGTATAGGACAAGAATTTTGGTCACATTTCCATTGGAAATGACCATGTTACCAGACGTGAAACTTATGAAGGCATTTGTAGTAGCCAACCAAGGTATCCCTAGGATTAAGGGTATCCTAAAAGGTTTTCTTTAGGTTGTAACACCATAAATTCTATAGGGTATTCCCATGAATCCAATGTCATAACCAAGTCTTCTATAATTCCCTTTGGTTTTACTATAGAACTATCTACCAATTTTAACATAGTAGGTGTAGGTCAGAGATCCATTAGTTGTAATTACTTCATAGTTTATTTTTTCATCATGTTGATGGCTTCTCCTAGGTCAATTAAGGTATTATTGATGAGAGATCCATTGATTTTCATCTACAAGAGGGCTCCTAAGGTCTGCATATTTAGGGACAACTATGTTTCCTAATATAATATCTATAAGCTGTCCTAAAACATGCACAGTATGAGGGTCCTTATGTTTTTAGCCTGGATTCTTGAGGCATAACTCTTTCACTATCTTGGTATATAATGCCACTTCCTTAATTTCCTATATGAGGGTTATCTTTATGCTAACATCTCTGAGTTGTCCTAATATATCAAATTTAGCTTCAAACTAATGTTTTGTATAGTCAATATTTTAGGGAATGGGGATTTTGGACTTATGTTGGTTGATTTAACCTAATTTTGTCCAGGTTCCTGGGGTTTCTTGTCCATGGTTTTTTCTGGGAGTTCCTCATCAATCAACTCTGTGATACGAGGAGATGAAGGCCCAACTAGCATTTTCCCTAATTTGAGGTGGACATCACTCACCTCAACCCCATAATTAGGGTATTGGATGGTTTCATTAGCATAAGCTTGTTGGATAGGCTTATTTTGGGGTTAGGTGTAGGTTGTGATGGTATCTAAGGTGCTCTTGGTGGTGATGGTTTATCCATGACTAGATTTGGCATTATGGTAGGATGTTGTGGTTGTGGGTAATTTGCATTTTGGTTTTTCCATTGTTGACCTCCTTGCCACTATGATGGCCATTGGTTTTTCTAGGGTGGCCATTGGGAATTGTATTTTGAACCTTGGTAATGTTATGGTGGCCACATCCCTTTTTGCTATTGTTGATTCCAATTAGAGGCTTGGGACATTGGTCATTGTGGATTTTTCACATTAGTCTGAGGCTAAGGGTTCCAATTTGAGAAGTTGGAGTTACTACCTAGAAATGACATATTGTAGTTCAAGAAATCTTGAGGCATACCTTATCTTGGTTTCCAAGGCTTTCATTAGGAAATGTAAAATACTTGGCCTTCTTCATCCTCCAAGGCATGAAACTCTGGCTTCCCTTTCTTTTCTTCAAAGATACTAGCCAACTTTTCGCACTTACAAATGATTCTATTCTAGCAACAATGTGGACAGCATTCTGCTAGGGCTACCTCTCCTTCCTACTTTTTGCTTCTTACTGATATGAAGGGTATCCAATTGGGCATCTAAGTGGCTAACGATGTCCTCCTTCATGTTGGATAGAATATTTCTAAGCTCCACCCTTGAAACTCTAGTGGATGTTTTTTTGAGAAAAGAGGTCCTATCACCCCCGGTCTTCTTGATGAATGACCTAGAGTAATTTCTACAAAATTTAAAAATCTCATCAAAAGGTAGATGAGAGATGTCTTCTAATCCAATGAGATTAGAGCATCCATGCAATCTTCATAGACCTCCCTTAAATATACTAGTTTAAGGAGTCAACATAAAGTATATTTTGATGTGATTTCTTGAGGTAGAACTAAAACCTCTCAACATAATCTTCCAATGAATCATCTTCTCTCTATGACATCCTAAAGACACTATCCCTATTTCTTTTTGTTCCTTTGTCGTAATCCTAGCATTTCTCCAAGAATTTTGTCTTTATTGTATTCTAGTTGGGAATTACATTTATTCCCATTCCCATGAACCAATGTAGATCAACATATTTCAGTGTAGCTAGGAACAATTTGAGTTGGTGAGCATCTATGGTGTAGTCATATCTTTGACATAGAACATCAAACTCAAAAATAAAGTATTTGGATCCTCTATAACCAATCCATAGAAAATAGGGAGTGTTGAAGGAGGTATATGCTTTAGAGAATCAACCTTTTCTTGGTTGGTTATTAGGAATTCAAATTTTACATTCTCTATTGGATCTTCCACTACTGCATGACCCATGTTGTCAAAATGTCTTCTGGAATTCTCCTATATGTGTTTGGTGTAGCTATTGGTGTAAAGGATGATTCTTCTTTGTTGATTCCCTCAACCTGCTCACTCTGTCCACCAGTTTCTTCAATGGATTTGTATACAGAGGGGAAAAATATTCCTAGAGCATCTCTCTACCTCTGCATGCAATGGTTATAGCTTTTATATAAGTGGTTCTTGCACATTGTTAGTGAATAGTATTTTTGTTGATGCCTAAGTACCTATTTACCCTAATACTAAAACAAAGTTTAATATCCTATGAAATCTTGAAAATAATTTAAAACACACAAAAAAATCCTGAACTTAGCACCATACCTAAAAATCGAACAAAAAATGTGGAGCCAAATCTAATGCCTAATTAACTTGGTGCCACTAGGTATGCACACAACTTAGAGGACTTGAGTATCCCTAACTAAACAATTCATCATTCATAAGAGGGTTGCATTAAATTATCAAATAGGGAGTCATAAAAATTTATATAGTTCTAGAAAAGTATATGCATTCATAGATTTTGAACATCCTACATCAATGGAGTATATGCGAATAAACATACACAAATATAGTAAAAGCTTGAAATCAAAATAAACTGCTAATTCATAAAACAAAGTAAAAGAATATAAATTGCTACCTTATGTTGTGGGTATCTAATTCTTAAAACTATAATTGTTAGTAGTTAAACAACAATGTACTAACTTAATTAATCCTACAAATTATGAAATAAAACATTAAGATATAAAATCTAATTCATGAATTGTAACACATTCGTTCATAATCATATAACTGTGTAATGGCATAAATTTGCACCTAGGAAAATTTCCCATTAATTTACCCTTACCTCAACCTTACAAGTTTGATGATGCAAAAAATTGTCATCTTCATCCTAATTTACCATATGTACTTATCATTTTGTGTCGTTCAAGGAATTGTTTTAGGATGCACACACGTCATGTGGATGTCCATGTGTCGTGTTGCCATCTTGATAGATTCCTACATCTAGAATCTATAGAAACGTTACACTTACTAATTTCCTATGGAGGTAACATCTCCTTCCGACTCTTGACTGATGAAAAATGATTCTTTTCCTCCATTTAATCCATTCAAACTTCATTCTATCTCTCTCATGTTGGTTCTTTCACTCTCAAGCTAATTCTATCATTCTTGCAACTCTTCTTGATCATTCTTGCTCCACTCTCACTCTTTCATGTAGCTACTAGCTTCTCACTTGGCTCCTACATCTTTTTGATTCAACACAATTTTTGTTGTAGGTTTATGAAGATCTACCTCCTTGGTATGGTGGTTTCATTTTTCTCATTCATCTATTGGCCTTGAGCGCTTATAGTAGGGGAGGTGACATTACATCTTTTCATTTCCTTGCACTATTGTCTTGTAGAGTAGCATTCAGGTTGTCATTTCTCCTTGCTTCTTGTGTCATTTATATTCTCTCCTTTATCATTTTTCTCCATTTCATTGTATATTAGTTGTCCGTGGAGGTGGGAACTCCAAAATGGGGGTCTAACTGAGGCAGACCTCAAAACATAACCCAACACTTTTCTTGTTTCTATGTGTAGGTGTAGGTTCGTCCCCTTGGAGCTAGCTGAAGAACTGGAATATATGTGAGTTGACTCTCTCTCTTTCTTCATCATTTCATTATTATAATAGCTTTATAGTATTCTTTTGTTGTACTTCTTATTTTTACATTTTCCTATTAAACTATTCAACTGCAAAACTCTAATATTTGGGTTGTAAGTAGACCTTGTGTGTTTCTAACTGTCATTTGACCCTCTATCTATACAGGATTGCAACACATCCCTAAGACTCTAGCACAACACGCTGAAGTTTAGTTCCCACACTACCATCCTTAGATAGAGAGCTATCTGATTCACAATCCAAGACCCTTGAAGTCTGCTCACCCAATTTCTAAAAAAACCTATCATTAGCATAAGGGAAACAAAGTCCTGTTTTCCCTTCCTTTTTAGCTTGTCTCCTCTTTCTTTTCCTATTGATCAATTTGAGGTAGTTTAGGGTATTTCGTTCCTTAAGGCTCTCCCATGACTTGAAGCCTTGGGGGTGACGAATCCCCCTTCTCTACATTTTTAGAGAACCCGACGTGAACATCCTTATTTTCATTTCTTGGTATCGATCATATTTCTCTCATGTCCTAGGTGCATTGTAGATTTGTGTCACAAGGCATGCAAATTTTCCACCCAATCTACGACCCCTAGATACGTATTTAGAAGAAATCTTGGATATTCAAAAATGAAATCTAGGTAGGTCACTATTTGCTAATTATAATCTTCTACATGTTTTGAGCTAGTTCCATCTGAGTACATGAACATGGTATCATTCACATGTATCCCTCATATTGAAAATGTGAATGCAATGTCTGATATAACTTTCACCTCACATGATGAGCTATTAAATAAGGAGCCTTCTCGGTTATACATTCTTGCCCCAATTAATGGTAATGTCATGACTAGCATCTTAGTTGATCTGATGAGTTGGGTTAATGTGATAACAGAGAAAACTCTATTTATAAATAGTTTACATAAGGAGAGATACAAAGAGTCACAAACCACTCTTTTTATCCATGATGGACTTTTTATTGTCCCTATGGGTCCTATTTCTTTATTAGTCTTGATAGGACCTAAGGCTATTGACGTGTCATTTATTGTGATCCCAAAGTCTAACCTCTTCAAAGTCAAGCTAGGCATTTTGTGGCTAACCTCTTTGAACATTGTTTCCTCTATAGTTTATAAATGCTTAAAGTTCTCCCATGAAGGCACTATGTATGTGGTGCATGACACTAGCTGTATATTGTTGGTGTCATGTGGGGGCCTCTCATTGGATCACTTTTGGCTTGCCTTGATCGGACCTCTCCCTCCTAGGGGAGATTTATTATATATGGCTTATGTTAAATATAATACCAAGGGATCAACATCAAAGGTTAGCTATCTAATTCCTCCTTATGCTATTTTCATAAAAGCCTCCTTGATAATGCAACAACAAGCTGCCTCTTCTACCCTACCCAAGGGAAAGGGGAAGCTTGCTTGTGCTCTAGAGCCTTCTCCTTCTATGTCTATAGTTCCATTTGCTTCTTCTTCTCATCTTGTTGTGGCATCTTTGACTCTCGCTCTTGTGCCTCACATGGGAAGTGTGATGGTGCTTGCATGGCAGAAAGTGAAGTGTTAAGTTTTTTGAGCTTCTTGTGCTACCATGATTCCTTGTTCCACCTTCTTGGCCTTCATGACCTCCTACTATTGTTCCACCTATCCCTATGGTAGTGAACAAGAAGAGTCCTATTGTCGGGGCACCTCTGCCTATTTCTCCTCTTGTGATTGGTTCTTCTCCTATGCTTCCTCCCCCCGATCCTACCCAAGAGACCATCCTTCCACTAGAAATGGTTACAGAGGATACTCCTACAAATGAGCAATAGCCTCTGGTCTCTTCTTAGGCCATGTCTTCTAGTGCCCATAGCCAACATAACCAGCTTGTGCATGAGTGCAAGCACATGAAAAATGATTTGGCCATGGATCATGCCTCCTTACAAATACGAAGGTGGAGCTAGTGGCATTTGTCTCTACATCCTCTTCTGCTATTTTGCTTTAGCCTATTGTTTTTTCCTCAATTCTCATCACTTTTGTCTTACTTTCGGCTCCCACAATGGGTCTTGATGATGCTTGCCCCAAAAGGGTGCAATTTTTCATTGCTCCCTTCATGGAGCCTCCTCTTCTGATGTCCCTCCTAGACATCATTCCTTTCTCACAACCCATTGATATGCCTCATACAAAGGTGGTATCTTCTATAATTTCCTCTAGTTTCTTCTCTACTTTTTCTTCTTTTGTGGGGTTTCAACAACCTCCACTAAAGCACAAGCTAGAGGATGACCTCACTACAAGTGAAGGCCAAAAGAAGGGTTCACCTTCTTTGAAAGATAGTTCTATCTTGGCTTGCATTTTCCTCATAACAAAGGTGGCCCTTGCATCCCTAGAGTTTGTCACTACTCATTTTGATGAGGTTGAAAGTGGCTCTCTAGTGCCTCACCCTTCTCCTACCCAGTTACAATAAGGAACTCCTAGAAAGTGCATGTTTAATTCAATGGATGATATCCTAGCTCTATCCTTGATATTTGTAATATTGATGAATTTTCCTTCACAAGATCTCAATGGACATTGAGGGGCCTTCTTCCTTGGACCTTTTTTTAGGTGATTCAGAGGGTACTAACCTTGCTATCCCACCCTTGCAGGCCCATCCACCCTCTCCTTACAATGATCTAGATTGGGACCAGGGTGACCTATTGGTCAATAAGGACTAGAGTGGTGCCTATTCTTTATCTATAGATTATATTTTTATGTGTTTGTGTTCCCCTATGCTTGTATTTTTATGTTTGTGATCCTTCCTAGAGGAACCTTGCTATCCTTATAGGTACTTGGATACAAGTGCAAAAAAAATTCCGTGCACTTCTTCTATTTGCATCATCATTTATCTATATGTCATAAAATTTATTTTTGATATTGGTGACGATACAAAGCATTGAGGGCATTTAGGACTTCTTCCATGTTGACCCAAATTTTATTTTCATTTTTTCTTCATGTTCTGAGAAATTTTTGGATTGATGACCATTGGTACATATACCATATTATATCTATCTATTTCTATCTATAAATATATCTAACCCAAAATTCTCATATCCCCCTGTCTCTTGATTTCTTCATCTCTATCTACTTCTTGATGTTGTGGTTCTTACGTATTTTCCCTTGCATGTGTGACAACATACCATGAATACATCTCATCATGTGTTGTGTGCAACAACATATTTTCCTCTCCTTTCTCTCCTTAGAATGTCATGTGCTCTTCTGTGCAACACACACCATCCTAAGGGGGGGCTACCATGTTGTTCTAATTTTCAATAAGGAGAATTCTTCCAAAAGGATTCCTTGATGTAAAATCTTCTTTAAAATGAATTCCTTGATGAGAGAATCCCTTATTGAAATCCCTCATTTTCCAAAATGTTGTATTCTCTCATGACTCTTGGATGAAATTTTCTTTTGAAAATGATCTTGTATGTGAAAGTGTGAAAATTTTCCTTTGAAAAAGGAGCACCTTTTCTAAAATGAAAGAGTATGAAAACTTTCCTTTGAAAAAGGAGCATTATTTCCAATGGATTCCTTGAAGAAATATATTTCAAAAGGATTCCTTGATGACATAATAACTTGTGAATAACTTGTGAAAAATGTGGTGTCTTTCAATTGGAGTGTTCCTTTGAATGGGCCCTTTGGTGTCTTCAAGGATTCCCTACCGAAGGAACCCCCTTTGAAATATTTCTTCTCAAAATAATTCTTTGGTATCTTGCAATGTGTGTATTTTATATAATATTTGATGTCACGTGTCTTGGTTTCAGACATCTTATATCTTGGCATCTAGCTTGGGGGAAACCTGACTAGATCCATGTTTTTTGTGGGTGTCCTGCAATGTAGTTTGCAACAACTATGGGCTTATCTATCTGATCAGTGTGTGTCTTGTGTCTATCTAATTAGGTTGTGTCTTCTTGTGTCTTATGAATGTGTGTATTACAATCAACCTTTTTTCCTAACATGTTTTGTCTACAACCTAACATGTTTGTGGTGAGATCACATCTAGCTTTATAGGATTGGGGACCCATGTCATCTTCACATCTTGGTGGAGCTCCCTTTTTCATGTCAAGGTATGTTGAATTGAAGATCTACATCCTCGATGATATCGATAGATTCTCTTCAATATCTTTCTACTTTAGCTCACATATGCACTAACATGTATGCTTGCTAAAGTAGGGGAAAAATGTAATGGAATAAATTTACACATAGGCAAATTTCCTATTAATTTACCCTTTCCTTATACTTACAAGTCTGATGATGCAAAAAACTGCCACCTTCATCCTGATTTTCCCACGTGTCCCTGTCATTTTGTGCTGGTGGAGTAATTTTTATCAGGGATACATGTGCATCACGTGAATGTTCATGTGTCATGCTACCTTCCTCATAGATTCCTACTTCTGGAATCTACATAAACATTACACTTCCTAATTTCCTATGGAGGTTACGTCTCCTACCGAATCTTTTCTGATGAAAAATGACTCTTTGCCTCCATTTTATCCATTCAAACTTCATTCTATCTCTCTCTCATGTTGGTTATTTCACTTTAAAGCTAATTCTATCATTCTTGCAACTCTTCTTGATCGTTCTTTCTCCACTCTCTCTTTCTTGCATCTACTAGCTTCTCACTTGGCTTCTACAACATCTCTTTGCTTCAACACCATTTTTGTTTTAGGTTTATGAAGCTCTACCTCCTTGGCATGGTGGTGTCATCTTTCTCCTTCCTATATCAGCCTTGAGTGCTTATAGCAGGGGAGGTGACATTATGTCTTTTCATTTACTTGCATTATCGTCTTGTAGAATAACATTCAGGTTGTCATTGATCTCTTCTTCTTGTGTCATTTATATTCTCTTCTTTATCATTTTTCTCCATATCATTGTATATAGGATGTCTATGGAGGCGGGAACACTGAAAAAAGGATCTGATTGAGGCAAACCTCAATTTACAAAGGCCAACACTTTTCCTTTTTTGTGTGTGTAGGTGCAAGTTTGTTTTCTTGGAGCTAGCTAGAGAACTAGACCATACATGAGTTGAATCTCTGTCTTTCTTTGTTATTTCATCATTAGAAT
This sequence comes from Sequoia sempervirens, assembly GCA_007258455.2. Classification (NCBI taxonomy): domain Eukaryota; kingdom Viridiplantae; phylum Streptophyta; class Pinopsida; order Cupressales; family Cupressaceae; genus Sequoia; species Sequoia sempervirens. The sequence goes on from VDFB02047230.1 coordinate 92,279,393, forward strand.
AGCTTTATAGTATTCTTTTTGTTGTACTACTTATTTTTTGCATTTTCCTATTAAATTGTTAAACTGTAAAACTCCAATATTCAATTCGTAAGTATACCAAGTATTCATTTCTGATTTTCATCCAACCCTTTGTCTGTACAACATGCCAACACATCCCTAAGACTCCAACATAGCACAATGAATTTTGGTTTCTACGTTTCCATCCTCGGATAGAGAGCTATTTGATTTGTAGTCCAAGAACCTTGTAGTTTGCTCACCAAGTTTTCAAAAACACTAATTTTCATTAGCAAAAGGGAAACAAAGTCTTGTTTTCCCTTCCTTTTCAGTTTATCTCTTCTTTCTTTACCTATTGATCAATCTGAGGTAGTTTAGGGAAATTCATTCCTTGAGGCTCTCCCATGACTTTGAGCCTTGGAGGTGACAAATCCCCCTTCTCTACAAACTGAAAAATATTAATGAAATTCACAATGTATCATTTAATTTAACAATTGAAATTAAAGTGGTTTAGTAGTACCTAAAGTGGCCCTTTCTTGAGTTGTTGCTTCCACAAGATTTTGTCAAACACTCACTTACTCAAAAAATTATAATATCAAATCAACTCTCTTTTATTGCATTCTAAACACATAACTATTACACAAAATCCTATAGGAAATCTACTTAAGAGCTTTGTTCAATAACACACATTCTATATTCATAATACTGCTACTACTACTAGTGCTACTATATCTCCTCCTTAACAGGGGATCCTACTATATAGGGTCTATGAGGGGGTCCCATTATTCATGAACTGAAAATAAACTATTAAAAAAATAAACTCTTTCTCAAGAATAAAAAGAGGAATTAGTTTTGAAACATAAAATAATAACTAATTGAAACATGAGTAGATAAATTAAACACATATTCTATATCTAACAAACTTAGTTATTTATAAAAAAAACATAATTTAGTCCTATTGAAATTAGACTCCTCCTAGTTGTCTTATTGGGAGGTAAGAGTAATATTAGGTGATCCATGAATTGATCAATAAATGATCACATTCTTCTTCATTTTAAAGTTCTACACCCCAGTCAGTTGACTTCTTTGCAATAATCTATAGTCCTTTTGCTATGGGTTAAGAAGCTCATTGTTGTGGGTTGATAGTTGTCTTTGATACAAATGTTAGTCTTATTTCCTAAGGCATTCTCATTATAAAAAAACATGAATTAAATATAAAATCCTGTAAGATGGGGTTAGAAATCAAATAGCATAGACAAAGTGACAGCCAACACTTCTAAACTATTAACCTCATCCAAACAAGAGAAAACAATAAAAGCATAAGGAAAATAAAACATCAAATCAAAATACTCCCCATGCTTGAACTTGAATCACTTCGCTTGCTCTCCTATTTCTCCTTTTGAAAATATGCCCTCAGATTTGTAGTATAAATTGTGCAAATACCTGCAAATTGTAAGTAGAAAGTTGGAGAAGAATAGCTATTAAGGTGAAAATGGAGAAAGACAGTTGTTTTTATAGACAACCTTTTAAATGGATGGTTGAGATTAATCTTCTAGAAAGATTCCAAGATCAATGGATGGGAATGCATGAGAGGGATGTTATGAAATGGATGGTTGAGATTAAGTCTCATAAAAGATGCCAAGATGAATGGTCCAGAATTGATGCACCAAAAATATGCCATGCATAGAAAATCTATGACGCCGATGACTATGACGCCTGAAAGCTATGACAAACATGCAAGACATGTAGGCTATGATAGAAATGAATGTTATGACAGGGGATTATGACATAACATCTTTGACCAGGTGGTGAATAAATAATTTATTTTAAATTATTTATTCAAAAATGGAGAGAGTGGAGGAAATGGACAAGTGGAAAATAAATAATTTATTCAAATTATTTATTTGGAGAAAATAAAAAGGGGAGCATTTAATTAAATGTATCAATTTAATTAAATGGGGAGATGAAAATTAGACCTTAAATAATTAATTTAGATTAATTATTTAATAGGGGAGGTGGCATGGGATAGCTAAATAATTTTAATAATTATTTAACTATAGAAAAATTAAAGGACCATGAATAGATAAATAATTAATGGTAATTATTTAACTATCGAAGAAGAGGGAGAAATTAGTGACGCAATTAGTTTATTTAATTGATCAGGATAGAATAAAGATTACAAAGTGAATTAATTAAATAATTATTAAAAATTATTTAAGTAATAGAGGAATATGATCAAACATAATTGAATAACTAAAATTATTCAATTATTGAAGGACGGGGATGAAGAAAAATGACACTCACAGGCTTAGGACATTTTTCATTGTCTACATTTTTCCCCTCTTTGACATAATGCAGTTGATCACATTGTGTCAAAGAAATTTAATTCTGAAATATGCCCCAGTGAAAGAAGAATGACGAGGAGGGTTGTGTATGCCCCCTCGAGAGGATAGGTGAGTTCAAAGAACTCGAGTGTGCTCTCAAAATGGATGATAAGACTAGAGGATGAAGGATAGAAGAAATGTTAGCTTGGAAGGGGATGGATATTAGCGTGGAAGAGAAAGGAGGATGAAGATGGAAAGCTAGACGAGAAATGATAAGGGAACCAACTTTCATGCTTACATTTTTATATTTATCATCATTGGGAAAATTATTGTAATGGCAAACAAACACCATGATATGATGTAGACCAAGGTGTGCAAGGTTGTACCATCAATGAGACAAGCAGCCACAGACAAGGATGGTCATGAATCATACTAAGAGAATGATTGGCCCATTCTTTTTGTCATAATCAACCACAAACAGTAAAGACAGGAAAGACAAATCATGAAACACCATTGCTACTCTAAATCCTGTTGTCAGGACATCCTCAAGGAACTAGCATCATGATTGCCAAAAGACAAAACAAGCATCATAAAATTAAATTCCAAGTGTCTGAATGTCAAAATGTCAAGTTTGTCAAGTGTTGTGGAATGTCGGATGTCTTGGTGTGAAAATGCCAGGGTTGACGATATGAAGATGCCAGATTGGTGTTGAGTTCAGGAAGGACACATCCTGAATGATGTCGATGCCAAAGGGATACCAAATTCGAGAAGGAAACATCCCGAACGAGGTCGATGTCAAGATTTTGAATTGATGTCAAGTTCAAGAAGGACACATCCTGAACAATGTTGGTGTCAAGATGCCAAATTGATGTCAAGTTTGGGAAGGACACATCCCAAATGATGTCGATGTCAAGATTGTCGAATTTAGGAAGGACACATCCTGAATGATGTCGATATCAAGAGGAATGTATCTCAAATGTCATGAGAATCCTCAAAATGCCAGATGACTATGACGATGCCTAAGAAGGACACATTGTAGGGCATGATTAAATGGCGGGCTATCCTTCAAAAGGACACATCTGAAGAATAAGAAATATTTGATTGGTTTAACTAAGTTTGACTGAGTTTGATCGATTTTGATATGCTAAGATGATTGTCGTGCTTGATTGAAAGATTGTAGAAGTTCACTTGGGTAGATTGTTCATTTGAATTTTGACAAAGACCATGATAAATTTAAAGACTATTTCATGTGTGTGAGAAAATTGTGCAATGAATCCTAATGGACTGACCTAGTGTGGCCTTGGGGGCTTATTGACAGATGGCCTTGCCTATGTCATACACTCAAAGACCTCGTAGTTCGACACGACCAATGACTTTGTCTTGTTGACCAAAGATTGAGTCATGAATTGTTTTGACAAACCTACTAGGACTGACCTAATGTCTTGGGGGCTTGAAGATGAGCCTTGCCTATGTAGCAAATGCATAGAGACAACGTAGTTCGACAATGACAAAGACTAATCAAGACTTGAATTGACGTAACTATGTTGATTGAAATGACTCCGTTTTTTCAAATTTTTGTGTTTTCTTGAGGACGCTTTTTGATTTTTAGGCCTTTTTTAGGACATTTTTCAATTTTTAGGTCTTTTTTTAGGACTTTTTTTATTTTTAGGTCTTTTTTTTTGATTTTTAGGTCTTTTCAAGACATTTTTCAATTTGGTCTTTTTTTTTTCAATTTTTAGGTCTTTTTGGACATTTTCAATTTTAGGTCTTTTTTAGGACATTTTTCAATTTTTAGGTCTTTTTTAAGGACATTTTTGATTTTTAGGTCTTTTTCAAGACATTTTTCAATTTTAGGTCTTTTTTCAAGACATTTTATGATTTTTAGGATCACGTGTGGTACCCACTGCAGTCTCATGATAAAAATTTTCCCCTAGTCAAGTTGAGAATGAGCCAGAAAAAATGGAATGTAAAGAAAAGGCATGACTAGCATGGATAGTGGACAATATGCAAGACTTGATTTCAACCATTGTTAGCCATGGACGGAAATGTCATGATGTCAGGTTTAAGTGTTATGACAAACATTGGAAAAGAGTATGTTTATTAGGGACCAAGGTAGATAGAGTGACAGTAGATGGCACAACAATGATTGACTACACACGGTTCCTGTTTGTCAGGTTTTCACCATGGTACTTATCCAAAGTGCCTGTTTACAAGGTTTTCACTATTGGACGAATTATTTCTCTTTATTTTTTTCATCATCAGTTTTTTTTATTTTTATTTTTTTTTGGTGTCACTAGGACACCTGTTTGCCAGGTTTTCATCAAGGTGACAATTTTTTGTATTTTTCAAATTTTTTGTATTTTGTATTTTTTTAGGACTTTTTCCCTAGCTCTCTGAAGCTAGGTATAAAATTGATAAATGTCAAATCCATGGACTGACTTGACGATGCCCCAATATTGTGTGGATGACCGTGCTGGATGAAAGGACCTGATCAAGATGAGGAGTATGAGTGGCAGTTATGAAGGATGATAGATGTGATGAATGAAAGAGGCTATGGTAGGATCTCTAATGTGCACACTATGTGGGCCATCAGGCCTCAGCCGAAAAGGAGCTTGGGCAACCACCGAGCTAGAGTACAAGAAGGATTTGTCATCAAAGATACATTGAAAGACATTGCCAATTGAGGGATATGATGGATATGTGAACATGGATGGATGGAATAGAGTATATGGTATGAGTGACAGTGACATGGATATAGACCTTGGATCAACAGATGCTTTGTTTGACTTTTTTCCTTGATAGATGCCCCCAGTGATTTTTGATGGAGAGGCATACTTTGAGATTGACTTTTTCTCATTTTCACTTTTGAATTTTATTTATGTTTTGTTTGAAATATTTTTATTTTAGCTATGGGACTTGTCTTGATCTTCTTTTCTTTCTTTTTATTTTTGATCTCCTTTTAAAGATATCTCGTTCATTGGAGCTTTTCCTTTATTCTTTTCTTGAGCTATGATTTGTTGATCCATGTCTATGATGTGAGTGGGCGTGTGTGAAATTGGGGAAGTAGGTGAAGTGAAAGGAATGTTTAGTGGATAAATGGGAGTGGCAATGTTATTAATGGAATCTTTTGGACTATCCTTTTTTGTACTATTAACATCAAAGGAGGCTTGCACATCCTTAATGACTTGGAAAGATGACTTAGTAGAGATGACAATAGGAGATTCATATCCTATCCCAGGGTAGGTGGGATGGAAGGATGATGATTGGATATCCTTAACGGGGTCATGCTCAAAGAGTTGGTTATGATAAATTTCTTGGTCAAACAAGGGGTTATAATAGATATGAAAAGCTTGAGAGGAAGTAGATATGGCAAAGGCTAATGTGTCATCAGGGTCCCAAAAGGTTTCAATCCAAGCACAACCATCCTTTTGTGCTCATTTTGTAACTATTTTGACATCAATGTTCGAATTTTGATCTCTATCAGTGACATTAGCATTGTCGTTTGTTGGTAAATTATCCATATGATATTCTCCACATCCCATGTCATGAATTTGGACATTGGGGTTTGATGGCAGGGTAAATGGAGTGTATGAATTGGTCAATGAAGATGGATCAATGTAGTGAGATGATGTGGCGATGGATGTGGATGTGGAAGGATTCACAAGTGCTAATGGGTCAATGAATTTGGAAGATGAAGACGTTGAGGCTTCACAGTTGATAGGCACTTGATGCTTTGAGATACTGTGTAATTTGGTACAATATTGGAACAGATCAGGGTCTCCATATATAGTAATCTCAGTGCCTTCAAAAGGAAACTTCAAACATTGGTGATACATGGAGGGGACAACTTTTAGTGCATGGATCCAAGGTCGACCAAGTAAAATGTTGTATGGCAGGTCCAAATCTAGAACTTGACAAGTGGTGTCGAAAATGACTAGCCTGATTCGAATTGGAAGTGTAATTACGCCCCGAGAGGAATGTTCTTCATCATCATATTCCTTGATAACAATGCTTTTTGTGGCATCTATGCAAGAATCAGAAAAGCCTAGTACATTGACCAATTTTAAGGAACATATATTTAGTCCTGCTCCGCCATCTACTAAGACTCGTCTGACCTTATGTTTATGAAAAAAAACTTTGATATGAAGGGAATCATTACGGTTGGATTTGGATGACAAATAGTCTTGGTCAAAAAAGGTGATATGGTGGGGAGTCATGAGATATCCTACCATGGCTTTGAATTGGTTGACATCAATATCTTGGGGAACGGAGGATTCTTGCAATGGTTTATCTAGGATGGCCTTATGGGCAGGAAAGATGTGTAACAACTCAAGAATAGAGATTTGTGTGGGTGTTTTTCCAAGATGGTCAATAAGATTAAAGTTTCCTTTAGGTTGGGATTGCTTGTTTTGTGGACGCAATTGCGGCTGTGAAGTGGATGGGCTAGCTATTGTTACCTTTAGTTGTCTAGGGGGAGGAGGACCAACTATGGTGACCTTTCCACCGTGGGTGGTGACATTGCATTTAGGGGCCTTTCTGATGGTGACTGTGCATACATGTTCATCAGTTGTTCTAATGTGATGTACGATAGGTCCCCCGGAATAGTCATATCCAATATGGGCATAGTTGGTTTGACTATTGCTATTTGTATTTGACGTAGAAGGGTTTCCAAAACCATGATCTTGTAGTGAGTTCTTGTGTATTGTATGATTTGCATTAGAAGCAAACTATGGTCCACCGACTTCAATGATACGCTTTTCAATAAGGTCTTGTACCAGATTTTTCAATTGTCTACAGGAAGAGGTTTTGTGTCCTTTTATTCGGTGATAGTCACAAAATGTGTTATCATCCCACCAAGATGGTTTAAACTGCCTAGGGTCATATGGTTTGGGGTCCTCAAGTGTGATGACACCATTCTGAAGGCATTTCCTAAGAACTTCTTCAATAGGCTCACCCAAGGGAGTGTATGTACGTCCTCTAGGGAATTGTTTGGGTTGTTTAGGCTGCCTTTGAATTTGATTGTTTTGATTGCCTTGGTTATTTTGATTTGTCTGGACAACATTAGCAGCATAGGTTTGTGTCATCATCTATGTGTTTTGTGGTTGTGTCCCTTTTAGAGTAATCATAGGACCCATAGCATTGATAGCCTTAGCATCGACTACACCATCATTGGTGACATGTTTGTTCTTAACCTAGTATTTGTTTTTGTCAGCAAAAGGAGGGTTTGCGTTTGTGTTTTTGGGACTGTATTTTAGTCTTCCTTCGACTATGAGGGATTGTTCAACTTGGACACCTCGTTCAACTAGGTCCACAAAAGTTTTGCAACAATGAACACGCAAGCCATTTTTCAATGGGCCTAATAACGTTTGTACGAACATGTCAACTTTTTCCTTTCCAGGTATGTCTATATGATAGTGACTCGCTAGGCCCCTCCATTTTTGAAAGAATGGTAAAAAGGTTTCACCTGAATCTTCTTGTGTGAGCTGGCATAAGTTGGTAATGGAGGTGTCTGTGTCAATTTTGTATGTGTAATTTTTCACAAATTTTCCAGCAAGTTCTTTCCATGATTGTATTCTAGGTTGCAGTGTATAGAACCATTCTAAGGCTGGTCCTGTGAGGCTTTTAGGAAATAGTTGCATTAGATATGTGTGCTCATGAGCAATATCCACACAACTTGTTATGAACTCTCTGATGTGGTCAAGTGGATTTGTTTTACCCTTGTATTTGTTGAAGTTTGGAGCCACATAACCATGTGGAAACGATGGCATGTACAAAGTTGTATCAAAAGGATATAGACATAAGTCATATGGAATTTATGTCTTCTTGTCAAAGGTTTTCATATTTTCCATCTGTTTTTGAACGTCATCCACTCTTGCTAGCAAGGCGTGTACAATGGGATCATTGGTTTCCTGAAAGTACGATATGTTTTGATTAGGTGTTTGTTGATATTGCCAGTTGTGAGTGGGAATTTTTTGTTGAGTATGAATCTGGGACGAGTATGTGGGAATATGTGACCTAGCCATTTTTGTTTGTATTTGAGGTATCTAAAATCCCCGACTCACTTGATTGCCAAAGTTACACATTTGTTGCGTCATTTGAGTTCCTTGTCCTTGTTCAAATAATTTTCCATGTAGCATGTTTGTGTTTGTTCCTTGGAGGTGTCCATATGGTATGTGGATATTTTGTCCTTGTCTATGTGATATATTCATATTTTGTCCTTTCCCATGTGGGATGTTTATATTTTGTCCTTGTCCATGTGGTATGTTCATATTTAGTCCTTGTCCATGTGGGATGTTCATATTTTGTCCTTGTCAATGTGGGATGTTTAATTGTGATGATGTATTTATGTTGTGATGAGGGCCTTGAATGAAGACTCATCATGGGTTTCCTCCAAAGGGATTAAATGAGATTCCACCATAAGGTTGTGATGAAGATGCCCCCATTGTCATAGATGAAGATCCCAACATAGGGTTTGTGGGATTTACTCCCATTGATGTGAACCCAATGGTTATTCCTATTGTTTGTGATGATGATATGGACGTTGTAGGCATGGACATAGTAGGTGTTCCTCCAATAGATGTTGTATTAGTTGAGGTGGAGGTGTTTTGACTTGTGGTGCCACTAGATGTCACACTAATGGTGTTAGTAGCAACTTGTGTGGTGACCACAATGTTATTGCTATTGGGGGCATTGTTCGTGTTTTGAGGAGATGTCATGGTTTGTGTCGCGTTGTCTAGAGAAGGTCTTATGGTATTAATGTCGAAGTCTTTTGGTAGTTTTTCCCCTTGGTCCAAAAGCATAGCAAGGTATCTGTTGGGATTGTTCACTACCAATTCTTCTACAAATGAAGCTATGTCAGGGTTTTCAGTGGCAATGTCTAAATCCTCATCTAGTACTTGTCCATTTTGGTCTCTTTGTATGAATAGTTCAAAAAGTGGATTTTGAAAGGTAGTTGACATGCTCACGGATGATTGTATGTTCAAATTTCCAAATGGGTCATCATAAATCAAGTCATTGAGATTGGTGTTGGTGTTGGTGTTGCTGTCAAAATCTTTTCCAAAGTTTTCCATTTGTCTTTTCTTTGTTTGAAGTCTTGTTTCCACCATCAAGGTAATTGCTCAAATGAAGATGATGACAATGCAAGTATGACACTAGTCTATATTTTTGTCTTTTTGTGTAATAATGGATGACAATGCAAAGAGATGATAATGAAAGTATGCCAAAAGCCAAGGTGACTTGGATGACGATGCAAAGAGATGATAATGCAAGTATGCCAAAAGCCAAGGTGACTAGGATGGCAATGTTGACTTGGATGACAATGTTGATTAGGAAAATGACAATGTGGACTAGGAAAATTGCAAGTTCAAAGTGAAAAATGAGGACTAAGGTGATGAAATTGAATAAAGAGGTAACTAATGTAAGTTTTAGGTTCAAAATGACGACTAAGATGCACAGTATTTTTGGATTTTTAGGAATAAAGTATACAAGGTATGAACTAAAATGAATGCAATTTGGAGACAGGAGTACCTAAGCACTCTAATCTTAATCTTTGTTTTCAATTTTAGTTACCAAAGGACTTGTTGAAAATGAAAAAGTGACAAGGTCAAGATGACTAGTGAGTTTTCCTTACTAGACTGTTGAGTTGGAAATTCTCACAAAAGGGACAATGACTGAAAATAGGAATGATGACTAAGTCCAAGATAACCTAGTTTCGAAAGCAATGATTTTGCAAATTGTGATGAGGTTAACCTAATCCAAAATATGTAAAGATGAAAACCTAGGGTCAAGCTAATGCCAAAAATTATGATTATGAAGCCTAATGTATGCAACTAAAATTTGAAAGATTAAGCCTATGGTCAAGAATACAAAATAATGGTTGAATAATGAGGATTTTGAGCAATTTCAAAGCTGATTTCTGACATAGACCTCTTAGAAAAAAATGTTTGACATCAGGTTGAGACTGTTTTTTGATGTTTTATTGAAAAAGTCTGAGTTGTCTGAGGTCAATTTTTTTGTGTCCAGATTTGTGAATGTTGTGTATATTGTTTAAAAATCCAAAAAGCACTTGACAAGCACAATGTTTTAGTGTAATCAAACGCACGTAAGATAAGCATGATCCTAATAGGCCAAGGGTTTGTATACTTGTTATAGCTCACCGATATACCCCGGATTGGTGTTGAACACCTCTCCTTCTCGAGAGCGTATAGCTTAGAAGTTCGGTGGCACTGGCTCCCCTCCACGACACTCACTTCTACGGGCACACCAACTTCGAATTCTTGGGTAGTCACTTCCCAAGAATTGCTATCTCTACTCAAGGGAGTCAGTAGTGAGTATCTTCGGGCATGATACTGTACCCTGCACTATACCAAGAAACGACTGAAAATGGTTGGCTTCTAAAACAATAGATGTCTAGTAAGGGCATAAGTTTGAATGGCCACACATGGGGCGAGAGATTAATCACCAATTAGGTGGCACTCCAGCCTGAAGAGGTTATGCTCAACAGGGTTTATGGGAGTACTACTTCGTCCGTGTGACATATCCACATTCGTGGTACTTGAACTTTCCTTAAGCACCCATTTTATATCCCAGTTGGAAGTGGCTTGGCTTTAGCCTGTTACCAGTCAGGTCATCCCTTAAGGTGAGTATTTTTTTCCCTTAAGGTAGGCCATTTCTAGAAATAATAACCATTTCTCTTACACCTAGGATCGCTCGAAAGCGCAAGGGGAGAGGATACTTCGATTATTAAGTCGTGAGGGTGACATAAAATAAGGTGGGTCTGGTTTTTTTTATCACCTAGTTTTTACAAGGTGAGAGCATAATCACCTACCACCTTCAAGCACAGTCAGATAGAATCAAACACATGCTCATTTTAATGCACCAATGGAAGTGTTTTCTAAACTAGAAATTGTAAACAAATTATTTGAGAAATGAGTCTTCGACTAATGAAGCTGCAAAACCACAAGTTAGTAGTTTCATAAATGTCTTAGACCAACGAGAAAGCTACAAAAAACTAAGTTAGAACAAGAAATTAAAAACCAAACTAAAAGTCAGTAAATAACTAAACTAGAAAATGAAGAGACTAAACTAAACTAAGAAAAGGAAATCAAAGAAAACTAAAAACTAAGAGCTCTATTTTTTTGTTACTCCAAAAGAAGCAGTTTTTGGGAGCCCCACTCCAAAGCCACACGCTACAAACAGAAGATTAGCAAAAAAAAACTTGAATGAAAACAACAAACTAAAATAGTGATAACTTTCTCAAAATTAAACAAAATTTTAAACCGTAGATATTTATGGAAAGCTAAGACATAGACCTTCAAAACCCAAATTTTTTTTTTGCAAAATCCTGCACAACAAAAGTATTATAAACAAAAGAAAATTCGGGTATTAACAACTAAATCTTAAAAAGCTGCAATCACTAAAACGGCCATAACTTTCTCAAATATTAACAAAATTTTAAACCGTTTGAAGTTCTGGAAAGCTGAGAACGAGGCCTACAAAACTAAGATAATGGTTTTAAAATATTTTATGTGCCAATTTTTCTGTACTCAAAATGAGATGACGGGATTTCATATGAATTCTTGGCTGTAACCTACAAAACAACAAAAATAAACAAGAAAACACACAAATTTCTCTACAAAATTGTCAGGTTCACCAATGTAAGATGGGGTTAGAAATAAAATAGCATAGAAAAAGTGACAACCAACACATCTAAACTATTAACCTCATCCAAACAAGAGAAAACAATAAAAGTATAAGGAAAATAAAACATCAAATCAAAATACTCCCCATGCTTGAACTTTAATCACTTTTCTTGCTCTCCTATTTCTCCTTTTGCAAATATGCCCTAAGATTTTTAGTATAACTTGTGCAAATACCTATAAATTGTAAGTAGAAAGTTGGAGAAGAATAGTTGTTAAGGTGAAACTGGAGAAAGAAGGTTGTTTTTCTAGACAACCTTTCGAATGGACGGCTGAGATTAATCTTCTAGAAAGATTCCAAGATCCATGGATGGGAATGCATGAGAGGGATGTTAAGAAATGGATGGTTGAAATTAAGTCTCATAAAATATGCCAAGATCAACGGTCCAAAATTGATGCACCAAAAATGTCATGCATGGAAAAACTATGATGTCGACGACTATGACACCTAACAACTATGGCAGACATGCAAGACATGTAGGCTATGACAGAAATGAATGTTATGACAGGGGATTATGACATAACATCTTTGACCAGGTGGTGCATAAATAATTTATTTTAAATTATTTATTCAAAAATGGAGAGAGTGGAGGAAATGGACAAGTGGAAAATAAATTATTTATTTGGAGAAAATAAAAAGAGGAGCATTTAATTAAATTTATCAATTTAATTAAATGGAGAGATGAAAATTAGACTTTAAATAATTAATTTAGATTAATTATTTAATAGGGGAGGTGGCATGGAATAGTTAAATAATTTTAATAATTATTTAACTATAGAAGAATTAAAGGACCATGAATAGATAAATCATTAATGGTAATAATTATTTAACTATAGATGAAAGGTGACAAAATAATTAAATAAATAATAATTTATTTAACTATCGAAGAAGAGGGAGAAATTAGTGACACAATTAGTTTATTTAATCGATCAAGATAGAGTAAATATTAGAAAGTGAATTAATTAAATAATTATTAAAAATTATTTAATTAATAGAGGAATATGATCAAACATAATTGAATAATTAAAAGTATTCAATTATCGAAGGACGGGGATGAATAAAAATGACACTCGTAGGCTTAGGACATTTTTCATTGTCTACAAATCCTACTAAACTTTATAGAAACTCATACATACACATATTAACATCACATGTTTCCATTCTAAATGCTTAAAACTACTTAAAAGCATATGAAAGGCATAAAAGGTCTTGAAAATGTCTTAAATCTTAGCAGAAAGAAATGATAAAATGTATGAAACAGTAATGAGAAACTAACCAATTATAAACCCATCAATAATTTAGAACACTTTCATATAGAATGTCTTATTTTATTAAGCCTATAGTACTAAAATCCTCTTCTACATCATACACAAATACCTTTTCTACCACCTTCACTACCATATCCTAGAAAAATATAGTTTATTTAAGTGTGGGTACAACTATTCCTAGAATTTAGTATTCACAAGTAGCATAGGGCATGTAACACTCTTTAAGTGTTGGCATCATGAGTGACACTATTGCACATATCAAACTAGTGGTTCACTAAGACGCCCTTTAATTTTTGTAATAGGTGATATGTTGATGCCTTGTGGTGTTCATGATAAATAGTGTAATAATGAATGTAAAGTGTAGGAGGATTTTCATTGTACTAACTACTTGCACTCTTACCATTTGGTAGTTAGTGGTAGTGTGGCACTTGCAAGATGATCCATGCAAGTAACCATCTACCTAATTTTTCTATTCTAGGAGCACACTAGAACTATAACTTATTGGTTATCTTGATGCTTGTGAGAATAAGGTTATTCTAGTGTGTCCTTATGATAGGAAATGCAAAGTTTATGTTGGATTGTTATGAGATACCCCTATAAACCACCCCTTTTGAATTATAACATCTATGTTAGTGGGAATCTTTGAAATGAGATCCTTGAAATTAGAATTATTTATATGAATAAGATGTCTTGGGAAGTTGTATAATAATCAACATAGCTATGTTGTGATGTATGATTTCAAGATAATCAAATTTAGCTAATTCTTGCAATTTTATTTTCTATCCATGAATATCAAAGTGTGTGCACCAATCTTGTGTGTGTTTTCTAAATGTGACAACATAGTGATGGATTATGTGCGTAATGTGTAGAGATTATGAATTATAATATGTATTTTTTCAATAGAACTCTTCATAAATATATTGATTGTGTGCATCCAAAATATATCCAAAAAATTTAAATGCCCAAGAGTCTTAGGCATCCATTGCATTATTCCCTAATAATTTGATATACACCACTTTAAGCACAAGTTGAAAACCAATCAAATAGATGCTTTGGTAGCTCTCTAAAATACTTCATATAATGGATCAAAAAGTATCATCTCATTTCAACATATTAACTTATTGAGAGTATGTTGCTTCTAGATTAAATTGTGTGCTAGTTTTTGAATCAACATTTCAGATCACACTCTGTGATCCATCATCAGGATGCAAAAAGAGTTGGAGTAAGAGATTGTAGATCAAAACCAGTTATAAGGGAGAGGTGAGGGGAAATCTCATTAATATGATTGTGGAAGCTCTCATTAATATGGACTGTGGAAATCTAATGTCTTATATTAAATTTTTGCCAACATGAACCTCCTTGTGCATGAATTCCTCTATCTTACTTGTGAACCATTAGAACACATTCACATGGATAACCTACCACGTTCTACTAGTACATGGAATTAATTTTTGGAGTGTGCCAACAATGGAATTAATTTTTTGTCATTTTTATCCATGAAACCTTAGGATACACATTTACTTAACCCCTATAAGTTGACATATTAGATTTAAGTTTTCTCACTCAAGGAATTCTTGAGTCCTAATACACTCTATTTAATTTTTGCAATGTTCATAATCATCCAATATAAAAATATTCATAAACAAATATGCCCAAGGAATAACTACATATTATCATTTTTTACAGAGTTTCACTATATTTATTTACTAATAAAAGGGATACCTTGAAACTATTTAAAGATAGGTTTATATAGGTGCTTATTCTCAATGCTAACTAAATCTATTTTATTATCACTTTAAATAATCATTATCCTACCTAGTTTTAATCTATACTTAGTTCATGAAATTACATCTTGTATTATTTTGAAAGTGTGTAGGCTAAAAATACCATGTGTACATATTAAATGCTATCTAATTAGTCTTATCATGCAATTAATGAATCACCATATGCAAAAAAATATAATATTCAAAATTTTGAATATGTAGACTAGAAGAAGACCAAGTGCACCATCTAAAATCTAGCTAATCATTCTTATCCTAAAATCCATAAATATATTTTATGCCAAAGGTATAATATTCTATAATTCAAATCATATGTATGCATATTTTATTTTATTTATGACACAACTAATTCTATTATAATATTGTTCTATACTCAAAATTCTAAACTATTAAATTGTTATGCCAACACAATTAAATCCATGCTAGTATCTTCATGACTTTAATCTTATGATCTTTGCATGATGTATTATTTCACTATCACATTTGTCTATTGATTACATACTTATATTACATGACACTTCATATTATACTTTCATTATGTATTCATTAATTATGACACTTGTGTCTTATCCACATGATATTTTTGACATATTACATTATACTTCCATGACATGTCTTTTACACATACCCTATCCTTACTCTTAGGGAAACAAAATTTTCTTACAATGAACTACACATGCTCCATGCTTGGCCAACATATTACCTACATGTAGGAATTTTTAAACTCTCCTCTCTTTACATCATATTTATAGACTGCGAGGGAGAATACTATACATACTACCATGAACTCACTAGCTCATCAATGTGTAGATTGAGGGTAGAAACTTGGCTATACTACTCTATAAAAACCATAGTACATTTATGTCCTTTTACTTCACACCTAGCTTCATGGGGGTAACTCAATAACAACTCTATAATTGGATTCTCTTTTTATTATTATTATTATGAGGGAATCACATACACAACCATATTCCAGAGCTATCCAGATGCTTGATTAGTAGCGAGGAAATGTATAGGTAGTTCATGAAGTTAGATATCTTACATAACTTAATACATTTTGACCTTGATTCCCCAATCTTCTCCAAAATAGGAATGAATCAATTGCACATACTTAGGTTTTCTTGGATAAAATAAGGTTGTGATTGGTAAAACACTATCTCAACCTATGGTTGGCCTCAATACATTATAAACTTGACAAATGAAGTTAGGAATCTTGTATTAAGATTTTCCTTTATCTTAAAAATTCTCTAGAGCCTTTTTGGTTTTGAGTTTTCCATTTGTTGTGCCTTTCAATACACATCACATATTTTTATTTTAGAAAAATAAGGATCCCCTTCTTTTGCTAGTCCTTAAATGATAGTTTTGTTCTTTCAATTTGAGTCAAAATCCCTGAAATAGCCAATTTTTTACCTTTAATTTCTCTCTAAATGGATAGAAGATCAAAATTTATACTAATTTTATTTTTGGAAATTCTTTGAAAAAATATCAAAGAAGGAAGAAATACTCTTGAAAACTTACCCTTCCAATTGAATATGATATCTAAATTGAATAGCCCTTAAATGTCAAGTAAACACTTATAAATACTTGAAATTTTGTAAAAATCACTTGAAAAATAATCTTGTAGAAATGTGACCTCTAATTAAATATTTTCATCTAGATCTTAAGCCTCGTTAATATCCACATGCAAATGGATTTCCTAAAAGTAAGTTTTCATTAAAAATGAACATGAAAAATGTGTCTTCAAATAAGCTTGTGGAAATTCGATATCCAATTAGATATTTTCCAACCAAATATTCTCGATAAAACTTGTCAACATGCAAATGGAAATTTTACAATATCCACATGAAGATATATTTACCTATGGTTAAAATTGACAGGTTAAAGAATGTCATTTCCAAATTGATATTAATCCAAATATGAAATAATTCAAAGATTTTACATCTGGATGACTATTTGTAAATAATATTAAAATAACAACTTTGTGGATTTAGAAAGTGTATCTACACATTTTAAAGAATGATCTCCACATGCACCTGGACCACATTTTATCACAAATTATATTTAAATGCTAAATCTTGCAATTACAAAAAAAATGACTCCAACTAGATAATTCCAAACACAATTAAGAAAATCCCATGCTTTTTCCCAACTTCATACATGATATTAATAGGAGAAAATCCTTATCATCCAAATGCCTCCCTAAAATAATTAATGAATTTTCTACCATCTTTCCTATGATAAATGCATGATATGAGTCTAAATATATGCTCTTTGTCACTAAAAATCAAAAGACATTATCAATAACTTGCTAATAGAAGAGAAAAAAAGCACATTGTGACCAAGATAACAAACACTTGAGAATTTGATATCCATATCAAATCACTAGAGAGAAGTGTTGTAGCTATTAGGATTTCATCATATTGGGAAAGTCCCTTAAGTGTTACCAATTAATTTCT